>JAYEVE010001050.1:0-77125 GCA_036346375.1 Guadua angustifolia
GCAGTACTGCGCCGACCCGAACGCCTCGCACGCGCTCCGGCACGCCATCGCCGGGCCCCCTTCCCCCGCCACCCGCAGGTCCGCCGGGCACGCGCCGTTCAGATCCGCTACGCACCCCGTCGCCGCGCACTTGCCCGTGCCGGAGCTGCCGGCGCTGCTGCTGAGCGGCGTGACGAGCATGGGCAAGTTGTAGCCGTCGACGAGGCTAACGTCGTAGAAGTCCAGCCCACCGCTGCCGTCGAGCGTGAACTCCGCCAGCGTGGCCGGCGGCGCCGCCCCCTCGCCGTTGCACTGCACGTCGCCGGACCCGCAGTCGCCCGTGGCGCACGAGAATCGCCCAGGCCCCGTGGCGCCGCCGTCCGTCGCGGCGCAGAGCGTGCGCGCCCACATGCGGCCCGACCAGCCCACCGGCGCCACCACTGCCTGCGACGCGCCCGGCGCGAGCGCGAACCCCGTGGTGGAAAGTGGGGCCGACCCCGAGCCGGACAGCAGCCCCGGCCACACCATGTACCCGCAGTTGTTGCTGATCGTGAACGTCGTCGACCACGCGCCTGCATCGTCGACAAAGATTGAACAACAAAACTTGCAATTACTAAACCATAAGCAGCGAACGAACAACCAAGTTCGATCGATCGAGACGACAGAAAACAGAGGATGATTGACGATTCGTTTCGTTCTAACCAGGCAGCATCAAGAAGAGCATGGAGAGAACTACTACTGTTACGGAAGCCGCCATTTCGTTGGATGGATGGAGCTAGCCGATCGAGGACGTTGTCGGTGTTCGCTTCCTGATTTGGAGGGCTTCCGCCACAGCTAGCCATGAAGTATTTATAGGCAGAGAGAGATTGAGATGAAGTGCAGGGAAAGCAGAGGAGGGAGGAGACGAGATGGGAGGCAGGAAGCTTCAGCAGGAGTGACATGTGACTACGGATCTGTTTAGTATAACTCTATATTTCAGTTTCACTTGAGATCTGAAATTTGTAGGCTAAAATAAAGTGAATTAAGTTTATATTTTTATCTAAAATATAAACAAGATGATCCATCTAAATACTCTTAATGTACTCACAGCTCTAGCATCACAGATCTGTAGAGTTCGAATACCCAGCTTCACCAGCTAGAACCCTATCAAACACACCCTACGCTTTTGCGCTTTTCAGCTGGGTAATCACTGATAGAGAGGCTGCTGACCATCGTATGTTAATGGAAGGTTACTGTTTAAGCACCGTCATGTGTTGCCCTGGATCTAGATACTGGGTCGGGTCCTTTTTTTTTAAGGTTTTTTAGTGGATTAAAATTAATATAAGTCATTCATTCTTTTGAATTTAATAGTTAAAATCAATTTAGATCTAGTTATACTACCACTTGTAGTATTAGTAGTAAAATTCAGAGATGGGTAAAAGATAAAAAATTTTGTCATACTATTTGTCATTCACGGTAAAATATGTCATGTGATACTGATGAATAGTGGATGAATGGATAAGAGGCTTTTGAAGATCACTAAGTATTCGGTGAATCCAAAACTGTGAATAGATTAGGAAAAATCTGAAATACCCTTAATGAATGGGTAGAAAAAGTCTAAAATACCCTTAAGGAATGGACAGTTAGATTTGATTTCTACTACTACTTACTATCTATGTTATCAATTGTAAAATTTCTCTTTTTTTTATCGGCCTGTGGTACGGCTGAAGCAGGGCACAACACGTATAAGCACGGATCGGATTGACACGGTATGAATGATAGGGCCGTGCTATGCCTTGCGATCGAGCACGATAGGCGATACGGCACGACATGCCTGCATAGGTTGCGTTTGAGCCAGCACGGTACGAAACAAACTTTATGGGCTCAAAGTAGACAGGGCACACGGCATGACGCTCTGCCACGACATTGTGTCATATTGTGGTTCGCCCTACGACGAAAGGGAGACAATGGAGATGATAAAAGGTAGAGAATAGAGACTAGAGAATACATACTCGCTGACATCGAGCACACGCACTAAGCCGTTCTGTATTGGGGTACCTTATACTGGGTGTAAGGTTTTTGAACAAGGCAATAACTCTGTACTTGTTTAAGCATGAATAACATTTAGTTCTTTTTCCTCTAATATTTATGTTCACTGTCTTAACTCTATGCATCTTTGACTCTTTTTCTCTCATTGTAATAGTGTAAATGAACTAGATCTGAACCAGCACCGTACGAAGCTAACACGAATCGCAAATGGACCATATCTGGACTTATCGAAGGCAAGCCGGGCCGACACGGCACTGCATGGTGGGCTTGTTGTGTCATAGTGACATGGCACAGTTTAGACATATGGCCTGATAGGCCCATATCATGTTGACCCAACACGGTACGACATCCACCTCTAGTTGCCTCATACTAGGCGTATTAGGTATAGTAACAGTTATAACAAGCGAAGCGGTAATACATGAACGCACCAAATTCACCAAGCTATTCGCACGAAATCTTTGCCTATCCTAATAAAACGTTCGTGGTATGACGACGTGCATCTAATCGCACTGAAAACGAACACACTTTGGAAACCGAACGCTATTAGCGCTATCTAACGGTCGCCACTTCACTTTCTAGTTTCTGTACCACGAGAAGTGGCCAAGTCCAGATGTCAAGTTGGACGATCATAATCTCACAGGTTTGTCCGAATCCAACGTGGTATCTCAGCTCATAATAGAACGGTCCATCTTCACTTTATCGCTTGTATGTACATATCTAATATAAAATAAGAAATATCAACTCATCGTGTTTTTAGGATGATTTTATGATGGATCAATACATCCTGGGATGAGGTAATCCCTCGAATCAAACACCTCGTAAATGAGCCTGAGTTGTCTCACGTCGAGCTCACCCGACGATCCATATGAGCCGTCCATTGTGAGGAGGAAGAATCTGACAGGTTTGCACGCCCAAATCTTGAACCCACGGTTGCCGTTCGCTTCACTTGCAATTGTCGACAGGACCTGGACGATGTGGATCGTCCGTGCAAAAAGTGCTCCCCTACGAATGAATATTGCCACCGTAGAATGTATCAAATCCTGCTTGATTAGCACTGCTAGCTAGCTTCTCAGTCAAACGACGAATCAGTCATCCTACCCAGCATGTTCCCATCCAAACCTAGCTAGTTAGTTTTTTTTCGATAAAGGAAGCTTTTATTAATCTTAGTAAATTACATCAAGTGATACAATTATACTAAGAAGACTCCTGGCCTCTACACAGCTAGGGTGTACACAGCCAAACACACACACACACAAGAAAAGACAAAGGAACCGTCGCGGCAAATTACATCACGCAAAATTGTCTTCAAGACTATCCACCATCATAGCAACACTTGAACCGCGATAAAAGTTCTCCAATAACAACGCCTCTAAGAAGGACTCGTCGCTACGCACCGCCATTGCCATGATCCAACGGTGAAGGCGGACCAAAGGTTTTCACCTCGGAGAATAAATCCTCAGACTACAAAACAATGCCTTCAACAAGGCCATTGCCAGGCACAACCAACTAAGGTTAGACCTTAGGATTTCTCCCTGAAGTTGAAGTACCGGAGATCCCAGTGTTGCAACCACCCTCATTCCGAGCTAGTGCCGTCATACCACTTAATCTTAGCCAATCATAGCGGCCACCTTCTCAAGGCCGGACAAACAATTTTAGATGTTCGACTCTCGATGACAGATTCGCGAGCTAGCCAATAGGCACACGATCATCAAGTCCATAGAGTACATCTAAAAATGAGTTAATGTCGCCTAAGCGAATCCATGAATCGATGCTAAGATGACATAGGTCAAAAGAAATGTATGAACAACGCTAGTAAGAGATGAAGGCGAAGCGAAGAGTAGTCACCTAGAGAGTAGTCCTCGTCTCGAACGGCGGCGGCCTCACAGTGGCGTGGCGGCGCCTCGATGCCGTGCCCTCATTCCGCTCGGCGATGGCGCAGCTTCCACCCGGCACATCCACATGGCCGGCGGCTTGGCCACTCGACGCGCAAGCATCGCATCCTTTCGGAGTGGTCGCGCGGCCGAAGACGCGGCCTCTCGACGTCTGCATCGCCGTCATGTGCGCCTCCTCCGCCGCTCGCATCCGGGTTGTCCGCCGCCGTCGCTGGAGCGACACAATGAGACCACTCGATGGGAATTCTGTGGCGCCGACGACGACGACGCATCTGGCGCGGTGAAGCCCCACGCGCGCCTTGCCGCCATTCCGTCGCGCCGTCTTGCGAGCCGCCTTTGCCTCTCCGTCAAAACCTAGCTAGTTAGTACGTAGCGAGAATGAAATAGACAGATTGATTTCATATATCAAAAAGGAATGGTAGATGATACCGGGTGTTTGCTCTTCACGACGTAGGATCAAGATAACTTACACATTTTTTTTATAAATACTATAGGTGATGATCATTGCAAGACATAATGGGATCACAACTCTTAACTTCGCAAAGATCACAAACGTATTGAACTTCAAGAGAGCACTAAGTGAAGTATTATCATACGCTCAAGTCCCAGCGGAAAGAGGAATACAATCTTTGTTAGAAGTAACGTCCAATTTCTAGCTCTACTGTGTATGCAACGACAATAAGGAAGAACAAGTGTATATGCTGTGTAGTATCAATTGTGGTCTTTGTTTACAATAGAGAATAACACAAATATATAAGAGAAAAAACAGGGGCATGCAACTTGACCTAGAGCTGGTCAAGATGGGTCTTACCCTCTTGGACTCTATCTCTAACTGAAATTCCTAATCTAATTTGGCCAACTAGGAAGCTAATCCTTATCAGCCCGATTAAAGATATAAAGAAGACGATTCTGACCCTATCATGATAGAGTGAAATAGAGAGGATATTCTAAACTTTCAAACAAGTTCAAGAATGCATGCCTCAATCTGAGTTCCAACGTGAGAATATGGTCTTTTTGAGTCCGGCTGGTCTGACAATTCTAGCTAAATTCTTTCTTTGTTTTCAAACCAAATTTGAATTTCCTTTTCTTCTTCTCCATGAATTGGGCTTTCCTTTTCTTATCAAAGTAGGCTTTGGGCCTCCTTGCATCTTTCTTGATCCACCCTTGGTTAAGTAGGCTTGCCTCCCCAACTTGGCCCATGTGCCCATTTTGATGCAGCATTATGGATTGGCCTCCCAGCCGCATGAGGTGGCTCGTGTTGTCTTGTAGTCATTCCATGTGGCTCCTCTCCACTCGCCTCTCGATGGGTTATGGTAAATTGATGCAATTTAACTCTAACTAATATTTTTTGCAGTCTCTATACCTAACAACAAGCAAAGACCCGCTATTAGGTAGTGTATAATTCTTATGTAAATATAGCAAAGATTGTTTAAGAAAAATGTTCATCTATTGATATTTGATGGCGCTTAGTAATTCTTTCTAATAAATTAAGATATTAAACTGGAAAGTATTGGACGTATACACATATACATCACTAGATGTCATAAGCAAATACATATTGCTACAGTGACATGCAGTTTGGAACTAAGGATTTTTCGTGGAGGCTTAATTGCCAAATAGTCCTGAAGAGTCACTGACTTGTGGACCCACCAACGAGTGCTCTTCCACAGTGTTCCTAGTTGAAGGGTGGATCTAGAAAAACAAATTACTAGGGTCACTGGGGGTCATCACACTCTAACCTTATATGAGTTTCTATAATAACTTCTTGTATACATAGTTTACTACTATAAATTGTGTATAAAGTTGTGGGGTCATATGACCCCAGCCAATACACTTAGATACACTCCTGCCTACTTGTAATTGTGATTCCTAAAGAAGATGGATCATCTATGTGCTGGTAGCACGTTTGTTAAATCCACGTGACACGCATTCTAGAGTGTCAATTTTCGGCCAGGCAGTCCTGAAGGGGTAGAAAGGCATTGCATGAACTGTTGTAGAACCAGTTTCATGTGTGTCAACAAATTCGTATGAAAGAATACAAAAACTTGTCTACATCTACGACGCCGACGATTGTTGGATTAATCCAACTTGGCTGGCGGTAATTTAGTCAAAGAAGGAATCAAATCAAACAGTTAGAGCATCATGCTAGCTAGCTTGCTAGAAGCAATCTCAATTAAAGGGCAGAAACTTAAGTTTGTTGAAAGTAACCTAACTTAGAACGCAACTAAAACTACTAGCTAAAGGCTAGCCAGCTAGTCATAAGCTAGCAGGGAAGTGTCCACAGAATCTTTTCTTTTTGTTTTCGATGGTAGTGCACTCGATCGTAGCAGCAAGGAAGAGCAAGCAAGCAATGATCGAGTAGCTAGTTAGCTAGGGAGTCCAGGGAAAGTCGTACGCAGTCAGAGTCATTTTTTGACTTGATTAGGCCTAATTGGTTCTTGTTCGCTTCTGCCTGACGCTTCTCTTCAGTTTTGACCCTGCCCAACAACCAAACCAAACGTTTTCCAACTCCAATATTACATGTGCGCATTTATTCTGTTCTAGACTCCCAGTCGATCGTTGATTAGAAGAGGGATCAATGAGAAGCTTCCGTAATTAATTTTCTTGTCTTTCGATAATTGTATATCTAAATAAATATTAAAAATGAATTTATGCTTTTAATTAGAACACAGGATATACAGGCAGCAAACGTTATAATTCTTCCAAGGGAAGATATTCAGCGAAAGACATGCATGTCATACGTGCTATCATGCTAACACTCTCTTATAATTCGGGGATCGATCGACTCGAAACTTTTTAGAATTATTTTTAAATATAGTCCAATACCATTTAAAATTTCAAATCCACACCCAATTGGTGCTAAAAGAAACACACCCAAATAAATAAAATTTTATGTGAATACTGGTTTTTTTTTCATTTTTCCCTTTTATTTATATTCTATAAGATATTTCGCCTTTCTATTCTCTCACAATGAAGTAAGTTTTGCCTCCAAATGTTACATAAGAGTGGATCATTTTTTGGAAAATTGCAAATACGTCCCGAAAGCCAGTTAGAGTTTGATTTGCCCTCATACAAGTGCATGGTAGTTTGACATCGCCCATCACTCCCATTTCCATCTAACTCGGCTGTTTTTTGTTGACATGGACTACATGGCAAGCCACCTTAGCTATGGACTACAACAACATGGTTAATTGGACCCACACCATATCCCTCAAACCGGTTCGGACCTCATCTATCGCTTCCATCGTCTTGATTCAACTCGTCTCAAAGGAAATGATTATGAGCACTTCGTCTATCCACCTATCCAAATTTAGGCTGCACAATTTAATTAATCCCACGGGCCATGCTAGAATGCCTAGAGCCAATGCCACGAAGTCCATTTCAACAAAAAATACTGAGTCAGTAAGAAGGGACTCATCGAGGTGCAAAGGAAATGATTATGAGCGCTTCGTCCATCCACCTATCCAGATCCAAGTTGCACAACTTAATTAATCCCACGGGCCATGCTGGAATGCCTAAGACCAACGCCATAGAGTCCATTTCAACAAAAAAATATCGAGTCAGCAAGAAGGGATGCATCGAGGTGATATGTCAAACAACCATGCATTTGTAGAGGGCATGTGCTAAAAAGGTACTTGGGGGTTAAAACCAAACTCTGACTGCCTTATCGGGGGTATTTGTAGTTTTCTCCAGAGTACTTACACACTTTTTTTTCGAAAGTTTTGGCTTGATATGATACCTAAAATAAAAGGGCTAGTCCATCTATCATAGCACCTAATGATTGGTTAGTGCTATAATATCACAAGAAGTCAAGAACTGATTTGAGTTATTTTTGGGCTATTTGGGTTGTCATTGTTCCATGTGGGGAGGGGCTAAGCCACCAAAAACCCAAGCCACCCCACTCCCACCCCCCACTTGGCTGCACCCCTTTTTACCCCACACCTAGCCGCCCCTGCCTTCTCCTCTCCCCATTGCAGTGCCTCCTCCCCTCCATGTAGCGTACAACCACTCTCCCCTACCTCCTTGCCCTAGCCGCCCCTTTCCCTCCCTCTCCTCCACTTGTGCCAAGGTTGGCCACCTCTCTCGTGCTGTGCCATGGTCACTGCTGCCCATGGTAGTGGTGAGAACCTTGGAGGATCCTAGAACTGGAGGTTGAGATGGGTGGAGGTGCAAGGAATGTGCGATCTAAGGAGGATCATCTTTGCCAACGCTCCATTGAATCGTCGGGCCAAGGTATAACCCATAGGTTGTTTTTGGTGGTGTCAATGTCGCGTTAGGGTGCTATCTTGATAATCTTCCCGGTAGTTTTGTTGTTTGTAGTCACCGGATTGTTTTTGGGGTGAATTCAGAATTTGGGCTGTTCTGGATCCGAACTTCAGATCAAGTTTCACAGTACTTATGGCCAGTTTCAAAGGGTTCAGATGTTGTGAAAATATAGATTATTGTCTAAAGTTTTCTTAGAGTATAAGAACATAAAATTTGGTTTAGTAGTTTAAAAATTATAGCCTGTTAAAACTCGCTATCTAGAAATCTATCGTTGCTTGAAGCAGTAGTGGTAATCTATAGATAGGGGCTGTTTATTAGCCAAATTAAATTATTTTCATAACTAGAGAAAGCTAGATATTTTTCTTTAGATTTTAAAAATATCATGTTTTACTATATTTAGAATTTTATAAAAATAGTTACAAAATTATGAATCTTATTGTTCAGTAAGGCAACAGATCGGTCTTTGGGACTATTTTCAAGGGACTAGATGATTTAATAAAAAAAGATGGATAACTACAAAATTATGGGTAATCTTCTATAGTTTTCAAAGAGTATATTGTTTTCCTTGTTTGGACTTTGGAGCTAGGAGTTATGGTCTTCTTACTGTCGGGACAACAAAAGGATGATTTATCTGGCAAGTGAGAAGACTAAATCAGGGTTATGTGTAAGTGCCGTGTCGTCATGTTTGACACTTGTGTTGCTAGTGCATGATTTTGAGATGGATATATGTATGTTATTGCAGGAGGTGTGACTTCGGGAGTGGCCTGAACTTCTCACCACCCCAATCCTCATGTGTAAAGAGTCAAGTACATCGTATAATGATGATGAGATGATATGAATGGATAGATGAATTGATAAAGGACATCTTGCTGTCCTTCATGATTATTATAAACTGTTGCCATTCGTTATGCTCTCATGTGTATTGATTATGTTAATGATGAAAAGAATGGAATATGGTATAATTCATGTTATTTGCATATGTGCATTCATGATGAAAGATGTGACTTGTGTGGGCCTCTGTAACCCACTTGTGGTGGGCACGAAAGTCCTACTGCGGTAAGCCTCTCCACAGGATGGATGGGAGTAAGGCCTACTTTGTAGACCCCTCCACTGAGATAGAAGGGAATGAGAGTGTGATATCGATGGATGTGCACTCAGCTATAATGCTATAAGCAAAGAGAAAAGAAGGTGCATTTGAGCATAAGGCATGATGCGTTGCATGAATAAAGTGACTAAAGAGATTTAAATTGATAAGTTCTCTTATATGTATGAGTAACATGACATAATGTATTTTATTCAATGGTTATTTCTATGTGTTGATATTGTTGTATGATGTATTTTGCTGAGTTTTAGACTCACGCTTGTTTATTTAATGTTTTAGGTGATTTAAGACCGACTTGTAGTGAGAGTAGCACAATCACATCACATGACACCACATCACCTTCATCAATATTGTGTAGCATTTTCAAACATGCATAGCAAATGAATAATTTAGACAGAATAATTTTAGTGGATGCAAACTTGTAACGGTTTAATCTGTTTTATTAAGTTATGTTTGCGAATTTTATTATAACTTGTGAATAAGCTTCGTTTGGTGGCTTAATTCGACAATGGTAAGTATGAGGTAAGAATGTTTCCTAGATATATGTGTTCTGGGCGCTCCCAAGTTTGAGGTCTTGGGTGTTCGTGGCCGCACGGATCCAAGTATAGATTAGTTGTTGTTATTCTAATTAATTGCCATTACTTGTTGAAACATGAAACCTTGTAGAGTTGTAGTTGTTGCTTAATGTCTAGAAATGAATTTATGTTGTTGCTGAAATTTTAGTTGATATTAGTTAAATATAAGAGTAAAGTTATGACAAAGTAACATTTAGGCAATATGTGTGTAGGGTCGAGGATGCGCCTAGAGGGGGGGTGAATAGGCGTTTTATGAAATTCTATCGCTCACTAATTCAATTCGCTCTAATCAACCCATATGTCAAAACCTAATCAAAGATATATGTGGAAGTTATAAATAGGTTTTGACAATTAAAGCCTAAATCAACTAGGCTCACTAGTGCACTAACTAAATTTATGTCTCTACACTAGAATTGCTAAATTGAACAATCAATTAGTACTAAGCAATTCTAATACATTCAAGCAATTGATAAATATGCAAAAGGTAAATACTTGAACATAAAGAGACAAGGGACAACCGATGTTTTTCCGTGGTGTTCGGAGACTTGCCGGTCTCCCCTAGTCCACGTTGAGGCAAGACCACACTTGGACCGGCTCCCGCTCGAGCACCCGCCTCTTTCCACTAGTTGTGGTTTTTCACGCTTGCGCGTAGGCTCAACCCGAACCTTCACAAACTTGCCGGGGCCTCTCACACTTCGAGAGCTCCCGCGCACGACGCCTACGCCGTCTAGGAGTCGGCAACCTCCAAGAGTAACAAGCCGCTCCTTCACTTGAACCTCACCGAGCACAACGAATGCGTAACCGGTGATCACCAAGTGCAACACATGCACAAGGCCTCCCTCAAGTGCAACACATGCACAAGAGGCTCTCAAATCACTTCCTAATTGCAACACATGCAATTAGTCTCACTCTTAAACTCAAGAAGCAAAGGGAGAAGAGCAACACATGCACACAACTCCCACACACAGCAACAAAGCAACAACTGCCCCAAGGGGGTATTTATAGCCCCCCACAAGAAAACTAGCCGTTTAGGGGCAAAATGGTAACAAGAAAACCGGTATTACCGCCTCTAAGAGCCAGTAGTAAATGCCAGAGTCTCAACGGTCGGCTAACGGTCATTTGATCGTACTACCGCCCTCGAGGCGCGGTAGTACCGACTTCTTGATACTACCGCTCCACACACGGCAGTAGTGCCTTGCCTTGCCCAGCCAGCAAAAACAACGCTCTAGAGAAAAGCTACCGGCAACCCAGGCCCGGTAGTACCGCACTTGCGGTACTACCACTCCAGCCTAGCGGTAGTGCCGGACTCAACTCACTAGAAAATCATCCCTGATCGAAAATACCTACCGATGCCTTAGGCCGGTAGTACAAGACTATGGTACTACCGCCCATGCATCATGATAGTGCCTACCACAAGGAGAAGGCCAGATTTAACTCGAAAACCTTTTCTCCAAAAACCGAAACCCATTCTTTGAGCCTCTAGATGATCAACACATGATCATACACACGTGCAAAACACATTTGCACCAACTTAGCTCATGCTCAAAGAATTCAAACCAAATTGCGAAAACACATTTCACAACCAACTCAAGATCTATTTGCAAAACGTATTAAGCAAATCAAACCCGAGTTTATGAGATTAATCCCCCTAGCCATGTGAAGGTAAACACAAGACCTAGTCAACTTGCCAACACCCGTTGCAAGCCCTACTCATATGCTCTCGAAATTCCGGACTCATAAACCTCAGTTTATTCGCACAACGAACTTGCAAATAACGCAATAAACACATTTCATACTTGACCACTACTCTTTGCAACACATGCAAAAGTCTAGCTCCAAGCAACATCAAATCAAGATGCATGAACTCTCTAATTTCAACACATGAAATTCTCTAGTTCCGTGTAACCATACCAAAACGACTTCACACCAAAACCAAACATCAACTAAACCAAATCACACTTATGAGCTCTTTACTCGCAACACATGCAAGCCTCTAGCTCCATACAAACACACAACATAAAATCATGCTTGAGCTCTCTCCTTTTGTAACACATGCAAAACTTAGCTCCAGGCAACACTAAGGTTTCATAAAGATAGTTTTGCAAACCAAAACGTGAAGCTTCAACTAATGCAACACATGCAAAAGTGAACTTCACGCAAAAGCCAACGCACTAGCTTATCACTTCTTGCAACACATGCAAATCAAAGCATTATGCGAAAACCAAATGTAACCAAGCATAAGTTTAGCCCATTCGCAACACATGCCAAATGGTTAAACCAAATGCAAAAACCAAATACAAATGGTTTGAGCTTGAGTGAACGCGGAATGAGATCACCAACACATGATGAAGCTCAAGCAAAGGGAACGACCCCTCTTAATAGCACGGCGATTAAAACCTTAGACTCAAAGACTACAAAGTCCTTAGCCTATCTAATTATACCTTCGCCGCCGCGCACAAGCAATCCCCTTTGGGGTCTTTATGATCTTCACTTTGATACTCCCCCGGGATCATTACTCGACTCCTCTTTATCTTCGGGATCCTCTCTTGACGCCCATCAACTCATGATGCCGTCCTTGTCCTGTTCTCATCATCTCATCCATCTTTGGACCTAACTCAATCACAACTCATAAAATAGTTAGTCCAAGATGCATGGTTGTCTCAATTTTCTCTTGCACTCCATTAACACATAATGGACGCCTTTAGATCAATTGAGCACAACCTAAATCAATTGAAATGATTGTAAATGTGTCTTAAGTATAATAATGCAACACATGCTTAATTATACTTAAGAACTATCCATTTGTCCTTAATTAATCAAGGAGCACCATCAACACATGATGAAGTGTTCTTTAATGATTAACAAGACAAATGAACTCAATTTAAATTATCATTTAAATTGATATGAGTATATATTAACTACACAAGTTTTCATATACTCATGTTGATGAAAAGTAATGATCCATTATATGTAAACTATATGGAAATGATCATTACTCTAAATCATCAACTATAGAATACACCCCACAAGTATATGTGCATAGATATAATTGACTTGGACATAATATGCACATATCCAATTTGATCGTATTGGAGTATATCCTATATTACCATGAGTATACTTATAACTAGGCAATTCAAACATATACTCAAGGATTTAGTTTCTTTGTCTTGATCCAATGAAGAGACTTTCAAGTTAAACTACAAACTCCCCCTAAATATGTGCATCCATGTAATATGTGGATTGAGAGACATGATGCACATTTTGTGGTTAATATAACGGGGACATTCATACTTTAACTTGAATCCAAAGTATGTAATTAATACTATAATGAATATGCATACATACCTCGGGTTTTCCATTTTTCAATGCGATGAGACTAAACAAAGATATTCTAAACAAACATGTTAGTCTCGATATAAGATTGTCATTAATAACACTATCGCATTAGGGGATAAACTCAATATTGGATTTGTCATTAACACAAGATTAGATTTGTCATTAACACCAAAACCATAACTAATGAAGGTTGAACTTACAATGTGCACCGGGGTGTTACGCGTGCCCCACTTCTCCCCCTTTTTTTTTACCAAAATCCTCTATTCTAAATGAGGTTGTATAACTTTGTAACACCCCAACTCAACATTGAGCCTAAAATATAATTACTATCTAACAACACTCCAAATCAAAACCACTAATAATAAATTTAAGCAACTTTAACTAAAGTTATCAAACCTAGAGCTTACCAATATAAAATGAACTATCAAGAACAAGCAAGTACAAACCATAAACAGCTAATAATGTTATGCAAAATAAGCTAAACGCAATAAACATTATTGATAAGTCAACATCAACCATAAACAACTAGAACCAACACTACTACAGAACAGGTCATCACAGACGGTTCGTAAACCACATCACAGACGGTTTTGTGAACCGTCTGTAAGCAAGTGTCAGTGATGACAAAGAATCATTGCAGATGGTTTTTCAACCGTCTGTGAAAAAGAACATCACAGACGGTTTCATTTACGAACCGTCTGTGATATGGTGTCATCTCATATGGTTTTATTTATGAACCGTCTGTGATGTTGTGTCATCTAAGACGATTCTAGTTACTAACCGTCTGTGATGTTGTGTCATCTCAGACGGTTCCAGTTACTAACCGTCTGTGACGATTGGAATATCTCAGACAGTTTTAAGTAATAACCGTCTGTGAAGTGGAATATATCACAGACGGTTCTTTGTTATAACTGTCTGTGATGTTGATTTTTCATTTTATACTAAATTTCAATATATTGGCTAGCCTCAAGATTTGCTAGCCATGCCCTCTAAAACAAAAGACAGTACCAGTATAACAAGCATATTATTATGACATAAATTTACAAAATGTACTCCAATCACATGTCACACAACAAACATCGCATCCATTTCATGAATCAACGTACTCACATCGCACATTACAGCTCATCCATTTCAGAAATCAACTGACATATGTTCAAACGAATTGGATTTAGAAGTAGAAATGACAAATTCACATCAGAAGGTTCACAAATTAATTTTAATGTACGATTAAGTAACAAATTCACAACTCATGATTCGTTAAGCCCTGAGTAGCATCTGCCCTTTGAATTTAAGACCTCACGCAGCAGGAAGGCACAAAGCTGTCCTCGAATACCTCGAAGGTCAGCTTGTTCCAATGCAGTTTTAGCGCATTGACAAGCCTGTCAATGAGAAAAGTAAAGTCTCGCGTGTATATAAATTAATAAGTGGAGAGACATTTGTTGCAAGATTGACAAACCTGCATAACATTGGTCTGCTTGGCACCAAGGAGGAGTGCCATGTTGTGGCAAGCATAGAAACCACATAGGTCAGTGGCCAGTGGCTGCTGGTGGCACTGCCAAAACATAATAGTTTAATTAGTTCTGAAGGTATTATATTAGAGTGTGAAGGATTATTGCATACTATCGGATACCGGAAAGTTAAAAATATGCTTTAGAGTGGTTGGGCCCTTCTTGTGTGGCCCTCCCATCGATTTGTAGACACTGAACGACGTATCGAGCAAATCTCTGATAGGCTTCAAATCATGGGTGCCACCCTTTTTTGAATCAAGATAAATTACTCGGTTCTGTCTCGGTATAATTACGAGTAGAACCCAGTGAAACCTACACAAGTATGTCGTCATGGTCATTGAACCTAACTTCGAGGTGAGATATATAGTAGAAATCAACGTGTATATATAGCATCTGGACGAAGCACTTACACCGGGTTGTAGGGTGCAAGTATGAATTTTTTGTTCAAATAAGTGAGCATTACTTTTTCCACGTACTCGTAGATAAATTGTTTATTTTCATCCATGGTTTGCTTGGACATTATGTGTGGGTCGGCGAAACCCATCGGTTCTTTCCTTGTTATTGCTTCGTGGATCATGTATCTACATATACAAAATCAAGGACGATATATATGATATTTATCGGTGCGTGAGAATTGTAGACAGTGATTGCACACACTTACATTGTCTAGCATCTTAGGAGTGAGGCGTCGAGCGCTCTGAGGTTGTATAGATCTAACAAGTCGGCGAAGCCGACCACGAAGACGCCATCTAAAGACCAGTGCAAGAAATACTCCTCATGGAAGGTCATGGAGATACTCGTTACCCGTTGTGCCCCTGGCTTGTTAGCTTGTTGTAGGTACCATAGTTGCAATCTAATGCATGCTATTGAAAGCATCTCCTTGTGCTCTTCTTGTACAAACAGTTGCCCCAGCTCGAATTGCCGCACCAATGGGGCAAGCGGATAGTCCTGAGCTGATGTGGAACATTTCGATTTGCCCTTGCCTCCGCGTGCCCTGCAACCAAGCTTCGTCTGCACAGGAGATGATTGGGCCATAACAGTAGTAACGGTCTACGCGGGACGGGACACGATAGCCAATTTGGCTGGCTCGTTGGTTGCATGGCATGGCTCTGGTAGTGTTGGTAGCTCCAGCGCATTATGTGGTCCCTTTGAGACTGCTTGTACCTTGGGTGCTCCTTGGCAGGCGTCGAAGGAGATGTCCTTCTTGGGCCTTTGGATGAACAGCGATGGCATCCCTAGTGTGACGATCTCGTGTCGGGGAAGTCGGCGTGATGACTTTGAACATTTTGTGTACACCATCGACATTAACCTTCGCATAGCCCGGCTGTAAAGCATGACCGTGCACTAATACCCCTGCACCGGATGCATACGCTTGTCCCCAAGCAGCCTGCAGGGGAACACAACCGTTGGCAAGCCTCACTTGCAGATTGCACGGCATGGGCAAGGGCATGTTGTCATCAGGAGGAAATCTGGCTTCACCTCTGTCTCAGGGGACGACGCGCAACTGCTTTGACGGTTGGTTGGCTGACCTGCACTTGTGCTTCTTGGGTTATCACCTTCCGTCCCTGCCTTTCCTCAGCCAACCTTTGCTCTAACCCTGCCTCAAGGCTTCGTAGATGACTATCGAATTGCGCTCTAAGCCTTTCCTCAACCCTTTCCTCAATGAGGGCTACTAGTTGTTCCTCACGCTCAACTTTGCTTCTCTTCCTACTCCGGTACGTGGCTGAGTTCTCTGGGAATCCCAATTTCCAGGAACGAAAACACTTAGGCCTCTGGTGCGACCCAGGAGCTCCTTATTTCCCAAGGCCGTGGAGAGTATGCCTTTCTCTCTATTCGAAGTGAAAGAGCCTTGGGAAGATTCCGTGCTCAACGATATTAGGCGTTGGGACACTTCCTCATCAGCGGGGTTTGCAAAGGACACACCGCCCAAAGAAGTGTGAAGTGACCTCGCTCTTACCCAGTTTCGAGCACGCGGGTCCACGATCGAGGCAAATGGCGGTGCGACATCATTCTGGACTGCCTCGTCATCCTCCCTCGTCCATTGCGCTATCTTACCCGCGTACCCAGTTGAGCCGAGTCTGTGTGGGTGTGTGTTACATGACTGAATAGTCTTGTGAGCTGCGCTTTGATGCATGAACTCTTCCGTCATCTTCAACTCAACAAATTGCTCCCAAACATCCTCAGAGATGAACCCGTATTTCTGGAATAGAGTTATTTCCTTATTAACGAAATTAGCAACAAGGACGCTCTTGAAGTTTTTCCACGCCTTTCCCGCCACTAACAACGAGTACCGTCGCAGTGCAGGCATGGCATCTTGTGGAAGCTCGAATGACGCGAATATTTCTGTCACCAGGTTATCGCGCTCCTCATTTGTCAGCGTCTTCCATGATGGATAGGTGATGGGGACCCGTTCACGCCCAACAATCCCGCACATGGTCTGGAAAGCTGCAACAGCCTTTGGAGGAGCGGTAGGGGCCCCATCATGCGGATCGACCGCCGTGATGGTGTATCGGCTTTGAGGCCTTTTACTAAGCCCTCTTGCACTGCGCCTGTTTCTTTCTACGCATCATCAGATCCCATCAGCGGCGAGGATTGAGGAGACGCCATCTTGTATGATGCAAGGTGAAGAGTAGGTAAGTTAAGAGAAGATTTTATCGGACTGTTGGAAATGATGCGAGTATAAGAGCAAGATTTTATTCATTATTACTTCTAAGTGTGTGTGTGTGTGTGTGTGTGTATATATATATATATATGGGCAAATATGTGGTGCAAACCACCCTTTCGGTGAAAACTCCGTTAAAACCATCCTTAAAAGTTTTGAAAAATTCTCAAAAAAGTACCATATGTACGGGAGGTGAGCTTCTACTATCCTGCAAAATTTGAAGATGAAACTCAATCGCATTAATTTGCCCATATATAACCAACAAATTAATGCGATTGAGTTTCATCTTGAAATTTTGCAGGATTGTAGAAGCTCACCTCCCGTATATATGGTAATTTTTTTAGAATTTTTCAAAACATTTAAGGTGGTTTTCACAGAGTTTTCACCGAAAGGGTGGTTTGAACCACATATTTGCCCATATATAACCAACATGAATTATGCATTCTACCTCAAAGAGAGGAATTAATTTTGTTGTGCTCTCAGATTTTAGGGTTTGGATGAAGATAAGGATCTTCACCACAATCACAAATGGAGTAGACTAATCAATTCAATAACTTAAGCCTTGAACTCTTACCACCTTAGCATGTACATGAAATGATTAAGTATTATTCACTGTTATAAAATCAATTTGTGTTTAGATCAGCTAGAAAATGTCAGTTTTATCCACAAGCAAAGATCTGATCAGACTAAAATATAATAGAGCCAATATATATTCCAGGTTCAGATCAGTTCAAAGATCACTTAGGCCATGGTTTGTGATGTTGCATCTGTTGGTAGTTCCTTGCCATCGTTTCAAAGGAGTTTGGTAAAACCATGGTATTCATGACAAAACAATTGTAAACCATAGTATATCAAAACCATAGTTTTGAAAAACTATAATTCCAAACAGGGCCTTAACAGACAAGAGATTTCTATCAACTGAGACAACTTAGTTCAGATTAATATTAGCACAATTAACCGACAGAACCAACTGGAAGAGACCGGACCACTAGCTAAATCAATCAACTAGTACAACAATATAACTGGTTCATATTTACAGAAATCAATAATTTCATACATGTCTGGCAGTTCAAGGCTTAAGTCATTTCATCAATAGTCGTATTCATGTAGTAACCCTGATTTCATCATAGAGCAACACCAGTATCTCAGCCAGCAAGAATCAAGTGGAGAACCGAATTGAAAATACTCACTTAGGGAATAGCAGTCGAATCGTGGAGCAAGCACCGATCGATGGAGAGGGGAGACACCACCCTGGGGAGGGCGCCACCAAGGAGTGGGCTGCCGACGGGGGAGGGCGCCGCCAAGGGGGGAGTGCGCCGCCGAGTGGGGAGTGCGCCGCCGAGGAGTGGGCCACCGACGGGGGAGGGCGTCGCCGAGGGAGCTAGGGTTGCAATAAACTAAGTGTGCGCGGGACTTGGTGAAATGGCAGGCGCGGGATTTATTGAGTGGCGCGGGAAGACAATTCTAGACGGTTGCGGGATTGAACCGTCTGGGAAAACATATGTTTTGGCAGACGGTTTTGAGATTAAACCGTCTGGGATGATCTATCCCAGACGATTCAATGATTAAACCGTCTGGAATGACTCCACTTCGATAATTTTAATCAATACATGTCGGTAATTAATACATGTCCATATACACCTGCTTAATTTTACTCATGAATACATCTCGGTAATTAATACATGGCCATATAGAGCTGCTTAATTTTAATCAATACATCCCATTAATTAATACATGTCTGTATACACCTGCTTAATTTTAATAAAAAATTATCCCTTCGTGATGATCAACACGTGCGTAGCTAGCTTCCTCAGGTTGGTCTTCCTGGATTGTGACGCCCGTACCAATAGGAGGCAACTCGTCGAACTGATTGTATTCTTCCTCATCTACCACATTCTTGACTCCGACAATTCTCGTTTTTCCTTGAAGAACGACATGTTGCTGCTTGTTGGATGGGTCGGTTACATAGAAGACTTGAACAACTTGGTTGGCGAGAACAAATGGTTCCTCTTGGTATCCGAGATGTTCGAGGTCCACAGTTGTGACACCATACTTGTCAACCTTGACGTGTTGCAGGTTAACCCAACGACATCGAAATAAGAGGATCTTGAATAGCACATAGTCGAGCTCCCAAATTTCCTCAATGAACCCATAATACGAGCTCCTCATCGATCCAGCGGTATTAAGCGCATCGATGCGAACACCGCTATTCTGGTTTGTGCTCTTCATATCCTGATCTCTCGTGTAAAATGTGTACCCATTTAAGTCATATCCTTTCCATGTTACAACTGTAAAAGCTGGCCCTTTTGCCAACCATGTCAGCGTCTCACCTGAAATGGGTTGTTGCTCCTTGAACCATTTATTGAAGTGAAGGTTATGCTTGTCGATGATCCAGTACTCCAGCCGCGTCGGATTCTCTTGCCGAAGCCAATTCTTGTGCTCGTCGATATAAGGGGCCACAACAGCCATGTGTTGCAAAACTGTGAAATGGGCTTTCGCACACGCAATCGCATCAGGCGTGATTACTTTCCTTTGATGCTCCCGATGCCCTGGAGCCTCCCCTCATGGCGGGATCGAGGCACACCTATCGGTTCGACCTGAGCCATGTAATCCACGCAAAATTCAACGACCTCTTCGGTTGCATAACCTTCAATAATGCTACCCTCCGGTCGAGATCGATTCCATACATACGACTTCAGAATTCCCATGTACCTCTCGAACGGGTACATGCTATGGAGGAACACAGGCCCGCACATCTTTATCTCCCTCACAAGGTGAACAATGAGATGGACTATGATATCAAAAAATGACGGGGGGGAATACATCTCAAGATTACATAGAGTCATCACCACCTCGGCCTGCAGAGCATCAAGTCCTTCGGGATCGATGACCTTTTGAGCAATTGTGTTAAAGAAATAACAAAGCCTTGTGATTGTCTCCTGAACCTTGGTTAGTAAAATACTTCTAATTGCCACAGGGAGCATCTGTGTCATAAGCACATGGCAATCATGGGACTTCATGCCAGTTAAACTCAAATCATGCATCGAAACAAGTCTTCTCATGTTGGACGAGTAACCGGACGGAACTTTCACACCATGCAAGCACTGGCACAATTCCTTCCTCTCAGCCTTAGACAGAGTGTAACAAGTAGGCTCACAGTATGTTCGGCTTTTATCAGTCTCTTTCGGTGTTAACTCAGGTCTGATGCCCATATCGACCAAGTCAAGCCGTGCATTGATACCGTCCTTTATTTTACCCTTAGTGTTCAGTAAGATACCAATCAAGCTATCACAGACATTCTTCTCTACGTGCATCACGTCGATGCAGTGCCGAACTTCTAGGTGCTCCCAATAAGGTAGGTCCCAAAATATTGATCTCTTCTTCCACATGCTTTTCTCATGGGTCGATTTATGTCCCTTCCCTAGCACAACATCTAACTTCTTAACCATGTCATGAATGTTTGTCCCGCTTAAAGGCTTTCGAACTAAAGCGTCTTCGGTTGTGCCGTCGAATTGTTGCTTCATCTTGTGGTATGGGTGATTTCTCCGAAGGAACCTACGGTGACGCATGTACACGGTTTTACGTGAGTGATTCAGCCAGACACTCTCGGTGTCATCCAAGCAGTGAGTACATGCTTTGGATCCTTTTGTACTCTGCCCCGATAGGTTAGCAAGGGTAGGATAATCATTTATGGTGCAGAACAACAGGCAGCGCAAAGTGAAGTACTCTCATTTGTGAGCATCCCATACCTGCACCCCAGGAGCCCACAATGTGTTGAGATCTTCCACCAATGGTGCTAGGTACACATCAATATCATCCCAGGTTGCTTAGGGCCTTTGATGAGTAGATACATTAATATGTACTTTTGCTTCATACACAACTAAGGAGGAAGGTTGTACACATAGAGATTTACAGGCCAAGTGCTATGACGGCTGCTCATGTTACCAAAAGGATTCATTCCATCTGTACTCAATCCGAACCTTATATTCCTTGGATCTGCTGACGAATTCTTCAAACCTCCTATCAATGTTTCTCCACTGAGTTGAATCAGTAGGGTGCATAGTCATTCCATCGTTCTTACGCTCATCCAAGTGCCATCGAAGCAATTTGGCCTCTTTTGGGTTCGCAAACAACCGCTTCAAATGGGAAATTATAGACAGATACCACGCCATCTTAGCTGGAGGTCCTTTCTTCACCTCATCATCCGATCTATCTTTACGCTTGTACCTGGATGCGTTGCACACGGACATATATGCAAGTTTGTGTACTGTTTGCGATACAGAATACAATCATTCGGACAGGCATGTATTCTTTCTACTTCCATTCCCAAGGGACAAAGAACCTTTTTGGCTTTGTAGGTCGTTGTTGGCAACTCGTTTCCCTCTGGAAGCATATCCGCTAACAGACCCAACAGCATTGTGAAACTCTTTTCGGACCAACCGTTGCTTGCCTTTAATTTCAGCAATTCCAGCACGGACGACAATCTTGTGTATCTGGACTTGCAACCCGGGAACAAAGGTTTCTCCGAGTCGTCCATCAAGCTCCGGAATTTTACATAGTCCTGCTCATCACGGTTCCCTTCTGCATCCCGTAGCATCTGATCCAGATTGTCATCGAAAGTACAGTCGATATCATCCGGAGTATCATCGACTTCATCCACCATGGCAGTACTACTTGCTCCCTGCATAATCTGCTCTTCACCGTGACTGGTCCAACATGTATATCCCCTTTTGAAACCTCGTAAAATCAAATGTGCTTCAATTTGTGCTGGGTTTCGAAACATCCGAAGATTCTCGCAGTCAATGCATGGACAAGGCATAAATTCCACCCCCTTGTTCGACATATCTACCTCTACAGCTCTTCTAACAGCGGAGACACCATTAATGTACTCGGCACTAGCACGGTTCTCAGCGTACATCCAGTTTCGGTCCATCTACGCTACATATGTAACAATAGGTGTTAAACGATGAATTAAGTACTCTAGGAGTGCTCATGCGCACAAGTGCTACTTATAGGCTCAATTCCTAATATAAAAAAAGAATGAATGGATTTACAACAAGGTTATAGCAAATGTGTCTACTATACATCACAAAGAACAAATCATCACAGAGAACAAATGGATCTACAACAAGCTAGATCTAAAATTTAAATCATAAAGTACAAATGGATCTAGATCATAGAGTACAAATGGACCAGCTTCATTTCCCTCTTCACCAAGATAAATACACAGCTTCATTTCCCCCAATCTAGATCTAAAATGTAATTCAGATTAGAAGCAATTACTAACCTTGGATGACCAAGAGCACAAGGATCTGCAATTAAATCTCCAAATCTAGGGTCTCTTTCACCAGAACGCATCTCAATCGCAGCCACCTCAGAAATATCGAGGAAAACCTAAAAATAAAGAGGTACTCGATCGAGGCTCTCTCTGTTTTATATAGGAGGTCACATCGCAGATGGTTTTATCCAAAAACCGTCTGTGATATGAAGACATCGCAGACGGTTTCAAGTACAAACCGTCTGAGATGTGATAACATCGTAGACGGTTTGTACATTAAACCGTCTGTGATGTCTCATATCGCAGACAGTTTGTAGATAAAACCGTCTGCGATGGTTCTATCACAGACGGTTTTATCTACGAACCGTCCGTGATCGTTTCGTCTTCCAATGCATGTACTTCTGTTTCTCCTAGTGATCATTTCGCGTGTCTTCCCAATGCTAGATCGTTTCGTCTTCCAATGCAGACACGAGCAGTTCGATCGTTTTGTCTTCCAATGCAGAAGCGCGCCTATAAGAACAGCCTCTACACTCCATCAACAGGAAAAAATCCCCTCCGACGCTGCCGCCATGAGCAACACACCAAACAACTCCTCGGACAATTCCTCCTCCGATGCTTCCACCCCACTGACGTCGCCGCCACCTCCAACCATACCCGCCGGCATGACCAAGCGCGAATAGCTGCGGTGCTACGCCGGTGCCATCTCCACGGCTGCTCCGCTTCCTTCGGCCACCTCCGCCTCCTCCCGCGCCCCTCCACCGGACGCCTCTGCCTCCACCTGCGCCGGGCAAAAGCATTCGGCGCCAGCCTCCTCCACCTCCCCCCGCGCCGGGAAGAAGCGTCCGGCGCCCGCGGCCTCCTCCTCCTCCGATGAGAGCTACGACTCGTCAGAGGGATATCGCAACGGCTGGGAGCTGGAGGATGACCCAGACCAAGCTGGCTCGAGCGATGACCCAGACGGCTGCAGCGAGGACTCCGCGGACTCCGACCCCACTCCGGCTTCCTCTGACGACGATGACGAGTAGCTAGCTAGCTAGTGATCTGTTTTAGTTAAAGTATACTAGCTTTTGTACGACTAGTCGATCTTTTGTAATGCTTCTTATATATAATGCAATCTATAACACTTTTGTAATGATCTTATATATATAATGCAATCTATAATGCAGTAATTCTTAATTATAATACAATCTACAATGTTCTCCATCCAGTACTTTTTTTTGTATGGCGTGCAGTTGCTGAGATTTCAATTTATGATCACAAACGGTTTGTTGATATATACGTCTGTAATAAGGCAATATCACAGACTGTTTTATCCACAAACCGTCTGTGAAGTTACACCTATCATCACAGTCGGTTTGTAGATAGAACCGTCTGTCATAATTCCATCATCACAGACGGTTTTATCTATAAACCGTCTGTGAAATTCCGCCTTTCATCATAGACGGTTATGTTTTTCAAACCGTCTGTGATAATCACACATCGCAGACGGTTTCATAAAAAAACATCTGAGATGTGCTCGAAACGCTTCACAGACGGTTTGTTCCGAAAACCGTATGTGATGATGTGTCTAATATAGCCTCTTTTGCAGTAGTGCAACCAAGTTCCACACACGGCTTTGATAATTTGCACCAAATACCATAATTTAAGTTCCAACTAAGTTGAGATGATGTAATACTCCAAGTTTATTATAGAGAAGAAATTAAGAATTTGGGAGGTTTTGCCAAGTTTTGGGCTATTTGGGCCTACAGACTAGGTTTTGTGCCTGTGGGAGGGGCTAATGCCCCTAAACCCTAGCCCCTTCCCCCACCTCTCCCTTTAGCAGCCCCTTTTCCCCTGCTGTCGCATAGCCCCTTGCCCTCCCCCTCCAATCTTCCCACATGAGCCACCCCTCCCTCCTGCCTCCTATGTGTAGTCCCTCCCCTCCCTGTACCAGCACCTTCTTGCTGCCTCAATGGTTCCAAGAGTTGAGGAGACCCTAGGGCGGGAGTTGGGTTGCGTGGAGGAGTGAAGATCGCGCAATTTGGGAGGAACTATCGACAACATCACTTCATCGGGTCTTCAGGTCCAAGTATACCCCTAGGGCTGACCTTGGTGACATTTTTACTGTGTTAGGGTGGTGCTAGGGTGATTTACCTAGTGGTGGTGGGTTGGGGTGATTGTTTGATTTTGGGGATGGTATAGATTCGGGTAGATTGCTGGTTCGATTTTCGTGTCAAGTTTTGGGGAACATATGGGCATTTTCTAAGAGTTTGGTAGTTGTGAAAAATGTATTTTTGTCTAAAGTTACGTTAGAGTATAAAAATGTGAAATTTGGTTTAACGGTTTAAAAGTTATGGCCTGTTAAAGTTCGCTGTCCAAAAATCTATTACTGCTGGAAGCAGTCGTGGTAATCTATAGATTAGGGCTCTTTAGTGGCCGAACTAAATTATTTCCATAACTAAAGAAAGTTACATAATATTCTGTAGATTTCAAAAATATTAAGGCTTGTTATATTTGGAGTTGTATAAAAAATAATTACGAAATTGTGAAATCCATTGTCCAGTGAGTCGGCATATCGATTTCCTAGGCTGAAAACGAAGGGTTAGATGAATCAATTTAGAAGGATGGATATCTAGAAATTTGTGGGTAATCCTCTATAGTTTTCATAAAATATATGGTTTTCCTAGTGTTGCTCTTGAGTTAGGAGTTTTGGTCTCCCTACCGTCGGGATAGCAGAGGGGGTGAACTGTCCAGCAAGAGAGAAGGCTAAATCGGGGACATGCGTAGGTGCGATGTCATTATGGTTGACGTTTGTACTGTTTGTGTTTGATTTTGAGATGGTTATGTATGTTATTGTAGGAGTGATTTTGGGAGTGGCCTTAACCTCATGCCACTCCAATACTCATGGGTAAAAAGACAAGAGCATCGTATATTGTTACAGCGTCTACATCAATGGTACCGGCAGTATGTCCAAGAGATGAAAAACAATACTTTCCCCGTTAGATACAAAGATGTGGATTTTCACAACATGGACGACGTTTTTGGGTAGAATACATGGAACTATATCAGTTATACCAATGAGACGCCTTGGACGTGTCTATATTAAGAATGTGGACTTTGTAAGTCTCTTGTATAATTCATGCTGTATATTCACGTACCCTTAAACTGAGGGTCTAACTTCTTTTTTATTATGTAGAATGGAGGCAATGACACTTAGAGCATACTTAAATGAAAAGATAGGATTTCTCGACCCGGGTCTTGTCAACTGCAAACTTATTCTAGATTCAAGAACGATAAATGATGTTGAGAAGTACGTACTCAAGGCGCTGTTAAAGCTACAAGACAAGACCTACATACTTTTACCCTACAACTTTCAGTACGTATTTCCCTGCCTACTAGTCTCGCATATTTGATGTGCAACACTATGTGACGACTAATTGGCTTCTGCAGCTTTCACGAGATCGTCCTCGTCTTCGTGTTAGACGAAAGCAACATCACTGTCTTGGACTCAATGAGGAAACCGACAAGCAATTACAAAGAATTAATAGAGTTGCTAGATAGGTAAACTCAGTCGTTGCATTATTGCTCCAGTAATCTTCCATCCCATTGCACCTAATTAATTTTAATGACTACTCGAAACCATGAACAGGGTGTATGCAAAATACCGCAAGAAGAGCCAGCGGTGTCGTCCATTCACGAAGTTCAGAATAAAAACCGATTTTCCGTGCCTGAGACAACCCCAAGGGAACAATTTATGTGGATACTATGCAATAACACATATGCACGAGTTCATCACTGGCAGTACGGACTACAACGGGCGAGCTGGTATATCGATCATTACATGTTGACCCATACTTTTCTTTATAAAGATGATGACACTAATTAATGCTTCAATTTCTCCCATGACAGCACGTGAAGCTGGGCACCAGCAGCCTGCTCGACAATGAAATTGAAGCCCTTCGAGAGCAGCTAGTCGGGTTCATCATTCGAGAAATTATCAATCCGAAGGGCGAGTTTCATGAGCATTTCTAGCTTAAGTGAGATGTCAACGATTGTGAATGAACAATGTAATACTTAAATATTACGATGCTTCAAAAGTGAATGAACAATGTAATAATTAAATATTATGATGCTTCAATGTATTTGAATTACCCTTTAGCGATGTTTCGTTACTATTGTGCACAACGTATACCGTACAAAATATGTCTACTATACAATATATATATGCTACAACATTACATAATACATATATTGCAACAAATATATATATATATATATAGGTTTAAAAAACCCATCACTGCCAGTTTTGGATATGAAAATAGGACAGAGAGTTATCACTGCCGGTTGCCGAGGTAAAAGTGGCAGTGATACTACTTATCATTGCCGCATATTGATGAAAATGTGGCAGTGATAGTTACTTATCACTGTCGGTTATCAAAGATAACGGCAATGATAATTATTATCACTGTTGGATATTTATGAAAATGCGGCAGTGATAGTTACTTATCACTGCTGGTTATGAGAGATAACCGGCAGTGATAATTATTATCACTGCCGGTTGTACAGTATGAACTGGCAATGATAGTGATTATCACTGCCGGTTTACATCCGACAGTGATAGTCCTCGAGTATCATTGCTACTTAGATAGTGTCGGGTCCACATCCAGCAATAATACCGATGTAGACCCGGCAGTAAACACGTATTCTATAGCAGTGGTAGATCACCGGATTCATTCACGATGAGATCATCAATCCAAACGGTGAGTTTCACGAGCAATTTTATTCTATTGGAGTCGTTGAAAAACCAAAGTGAATGAGATGTACTCACACTATATTTGTAAACAGACTATTGTAAAAACCAAATAGTGAATATATTTGATTCTATTGTGATGCTTTAATATAGCGAGTTCCACGAGCAACTTTAATTCTGTTGTGATGCTTTAATATATTTGAATTATGATTTAACGATGTTTTATATACTATATTGTTCTACCATATTAATATAACGATGCTTTACATTCACATATTGTAGAAATTTTTTGTATAAAAATATGTAATGTAGAAAAAATATGCAATAAAAATATTTGGTGCATGGCTTGTCACTGCCAGTTCGTCCAAGAACTAACAGTGATATATGTATATCACTATCGGTTCCTATTTCGAACCGGTAGTGATATGTATATATCAGTGCCGGATTTAGATGTGAGTCGGCAGAGATATTCCAATATAACTACCGGATGTACAACGAACCGACAGTGATATCTATTATCACTACCGGTTCCTGAGCCGGCAGTGATAATCCCGAGTATCATTGCCGACCAATCACTGCTGGCTTCTATAACCAGCAGTGATGACGTTTTGGAGCCGACAGTGATGACATGTTCTGTAGTAGTGTAAACTCATAGAAGTACAATTAATTAAGGTCTATTTTGGGCTTCAAGCCAGCTTCAACTTTCGAAAAAAACTGGTAAGCCTCTAAACAGTTTAGTTTTTAAGTGGCTTTTGATATAGGGGCATATTCGGTGCAAACCACCCTTACGGTGAAAACTCTGTGAAAATCACCTGTAAAAGTTTTGAAAAATTCTCAAAAAATTACCATATATAGGGGAGGTGAATCTCTACAATTCTGCAAAATTTGAAGATGAAACTCAATCAAATTTGAAAGATATTAAAAAGACAAATTCAGCATGAATAGTAATTTTTCACTGTTTTGCACTATTCATTTTGCTGTTTGTCTTTTTTATATATTTTGAAATGCGATTGAGTTTCTTCTTCAAATTTTGTAAGATTGTAGAGCCTCACCTCCCCTACATATGGTAATTTTTTGAGAATTTTTCAAAACCTTTACAAGTGGTTTTCACGGTAAAGGTGGTTCGCACCACATATGCAGCCTTTGATATAAGCTAGAAATCATATATAACTAGCAAAAGCTAAAAGTTGAAAGCTAGGCTGTATCTGCTTTTACAGCTTATTGATAAGGGAAATTAACTATTCATCAAACGGTCTCTTAAAAAAAACTATAGTCGCTTTCACTACTACAGAAATCATCATCACAGACGGTTCGTAAACGTCATCAGAGACGGTTTTGTGAACCGTCAGTAACAAAAAGTCTGTTATGAAGGAGATCATCAGAGACGGTTTTTCACCCGTCTGAGAAAATTTATATCACAGACGGTTTTAATTTAAAACCGTCTGTGATAACTAAATATCACAGATGGTTTTAATTTAAAACCGTCTGTGATAACTAAATATCACGAGCGGTTTCAAATCATAACAAATCAGTGATACTAACTTATCACTGACGGTTACAAATAAGCATGCAGTGATGTCCTTTTTCCCACACCCCAGAGAACCTCCATTATTTATAGTGTTGTTGAAATTTCCATCAATATTTCTACTTGATATTTACAAGGCACAACCGAGTTATAGATGTTGTAGTTGAATATCTACACTTCCTATATGAATTGTAGCATGATTTGTCGATCGAGAATAGACTTAAAATATAAACATTTGTAGCGCTTTTCTCCTTTCTTATGATAATGTTGATGGAACTCGACTAATAAATCAACTAAGACCCGCCTTGACATGGCGGCGGCGGCAACCCTGATGCCTTGATCGAACGACACACTAGAGTGTGTGATCCGCTTCATGCCATATGAAGTGGCCTTGCGCCTCGTCACCGTCGTGCCACGGTGGGAGAAAATGGTACTTTGAAAAAATTATAGATGTACTTCATAGATTACTCTAGGTAGGGTAATTAAAAGATTGAACAAATGTGATTGCAAGTACCGGGTCTTCCATGTCGGCACGACGGTGACGTCATCTTCAGGAGCATGTCGTCCGCACTTCTACACCATGGCACGACGGTGACGTCGCAAGGCCACTTCATATGGCATGAAGCGATCACACACTCTAGTGTGTCGCAGTTCGATCAAGGCATCGTGGTTGCCGTTGTTTCGCCATGTGGCATGGCGGGTCTTGGTTGATTTATTAGTCGAGTTCCATCAACATTATCATAAGAAGGAGAAAAGCGCTACAAATGTTTATATTTTAAGTCTATCCCGATCGACAAATCCGGTTGCCTCAATGCATATAGGAAGTGTAGATATTCAACTACAATATCTATAATCGGTCAGGTCTCCTAAATATTGATGCAGGAATACCTAAGTAGATGGAAATTTCGAACAACAAACCATAAATAATGGAGGTTCTGCCGAGGGTGTAGGAAAAACATCTAGTTCCAACAAGCAAGACATTGTTAAGTTGTTGCATATATTCAAGATAAGGAAATATGTATTAAGGATAATATCATGTGACAATACAATGAATCGTACAAACAAGAATAACCACGAGTTTTTGACATATTTTCCGAATGAATACCATTTGATAATTGTACAACTCCTGAAGTTATCAGGCTGCGTGGAACGTGCCTTTTTTATTTATTACTTTGTGAGCGAGAAGTAACAAACTCTCCTCTAATGTTGCTCAAATGGGTCTCGATCAACGCAGCTTTTAACCATCTTGCTATTTTTGTATCGACGATGGTTTGCATGTTGTAGCAAACATAAAATCCACATAGGTTATTTCCGACCTTCTTTGGTAGCATCGCAAATAAAACCTACGGTTAGTTCTAGAGTCACTATTACGGGGTTTGATATAGGATTATTGTGTATAGCGGATACCGAAAAGTTCAAATCATGCTGTAGTTTAGTCCAATCCTTCAACTTTTTGAACACTCTACAAGATTGCAAAAGGTTAGCCTAAGCCATTCCAATAGCAATATAAACACGGAACAACTTACACGACCATGTGCGTTATGTACGAAGGAAGCGTGATTACTGTTTGAGTAATTTTGCGATAGGTACCAAGTCGTGGTTTCCGCCACGTAAGGAATCAAGGTACTTAACCGGTTTGTGGCTGGTTCAATTACAATTAGAACCCAGTGAAACCTACACAGTATATCACAATAGACAATGAAGCTAAAGCGAGTTGTGTGCACAAGATGGACCAAAGTATAGCATGTGGTAGCACTTACCCCGGGTTATGGGGTATAAGTATGAATTCTTTATCTTTTGTGCTAGCAATGCCTCATCACGTATTTCTCGACCATGTTTATATCATCATCCATTGTTTGCTTTGAGACTATATGTGGGTCGAGGAAACCGATCGATAGTTTCTTCCGTGTCGCTTCAAGTTGCATGTATCTATATATAAAAAGGCGAATTATATATATATTGGAGGACATTTATCACTATTAGACAAATGTAGACTGTGATAGCACACACTTATAAGGTCCAGCATCTTATGAGTGTGGCGTCGAGGGCGTCGAGGTTGTAGAGATGGAACAAGTCCAGAAAATCGACCGTGAAGAAGCCCCCCGCTGAGTTGTTGAATAGATGTTCATACTTGAACTTAACGCTGATACTTGTGGTACGTTCACGCTCTGGCTTTCCAGCTTGTTGGGTGTACCAATTATGCAATTGTTGGCAAGGTATACTAAGTGAAGTTACGCTGCCTTTCGTTAGTAAGGGCGCTCCTAGCTTGTATTGTTTAGCCAACTCAGCAGATGGATAGTCGATTTGTTCTTGCCTTTCTTTCTTCCGTTTGTCCTTGCCTTTCTTTGTTTTGTATGAACCCTTCACGGGAGAGGAATGGGCAGGAAAGAGGTCAACATTATGTACATCAAGTGGAGTCGCTCTCGATCGCTGATTTGGTAGGCAACCGATCGACGATACAATAGGCGAATCGGATCGTTGCGGTTGTTGCAGACGAAGGGCGACATCAGGAGATGTCATTTGCTAGGCCATTGGATGAATGTGCCAATGGCATCCCCGAGCCACGATCTCGCTGTTTGGCGGCTTCGTAGATCGACAATCTTGAAACTATCAAATACCCGCCCACATTGACCTTGGTGAAACCCGCACTATCATGGTACAGTGCACCATTGTCCCTTAGTGGATGGATCGCCATGCCCCAAGCGGCCGTCGGAGGAACGGTGCCATTGTTAATTCTCACTTGGAGATTGCAGCGTGGCCACCATAATGTCACATCTGAGATAAGTCCGCTATGTTCATCTATGTCACTTGGAGGAGCGGATGCACAAATGCTCTTTACAGGCGATGGGGCTGACTTATGACATATACGGGGCTTGTACAAGATTTCTTTCTTGATTGTTGAGCCTTTCCTCGAGGATTCTTATCCTTTCATAAAATTCTTCTCTCGTTCTCCCTCAACTCTTCTCTCAACTCTCCTCTCAACTTGTCCTCCAAATTCTTGATAAGATTTGACTCGCGCTCGGCTTTAGTTCTCTTCTTACTTCGGTATTTGTAGAAGTAAATGCAGGAATCCAGTTTTCCTTGGAACAAAAACCCTTTGCCTCTTGTACGACCGTGGTGTTCCTTGTTTCCCAAGGCCATGGATAGTGCATCTTTCTCCTGTCGGCAAAAAGAGCCATCGCCGATTGTGTACTCAACGCTACCGCAAGATCCGGACAAATTATTTCACTTATGAAGTCATGGACTAATTACGTAAAATTGGTAGTTCGATTTATATATTACAGCGTTGGCGAGACTTCCTCGTCATGGGTTTACAAAGGAGACGATTGCGGAGGACGTGGCGGTGACCTCGCCTCGAGCCGATCTCGCACGCTTATCTGTGATCGATGCAAATGGCGAGATACCCTCCTCGTCCTCCTGTCCCATTGCGCTCTCTTCCCAGCGTAGCGCAGCGGTGAAGTCTGTGGGGGTGAGTGTTCCTTGCTTGCAAGGCCTTGTTTGCTTCACTTTGACGCACAAATTAAATGCGTCGCCTTCATCTCAACAAAACGCCGCCACGTGCCCTCATCAATGAACCCATACTTAGAGTATGGAACTATATCCTTCTTGGCGTAGTCTCTAAAAGCGTATGCTTGAAGGTCTTCCATGCCTTTCGCCGCGCTAGCGGTGCATACCGTCGCACTAGGGGGCGGATTCTTCCGAATGTCGAACGATGAAAGAATTTCCGTCGGCAAGGCATTGCGAGCCTCAATAGTCAACAACCTCCAGGAAGATAGCGTGATCGAACCCGTTCCCGTGCTACTATCCCGCACATACTCCGAAATGCATTCACTGCCTTTTTTGGCTTTGTAGGGTCCCATCCTTTGGATCGATCTCGTAATGGTATGTCGGTCATTGGCCTTTTGTTTGGTCCTCTTCAACATGGGTCGATTCTTCTTTTGAGGGCACATCATGTCCTTGAGACGATGGATTAGAGGACGACATCTTCTTTATAAGTTAAAATAGTTTCAAAGTAACTAAAAGAGAAGAACAAATAAAATCAAATTAGAGTGAATAAGTTTGTGGATACCATGGCTTGTTATTAGCCTTTTAAAAGAACTAGCCTAAATGGCTTGTTACTAGCCTTTTAAAAGAACTGGCCTAAATGGCTTGTTATTAGCCTTTTAAAAGAACTAGCCAAATGGCTTGTTATTAGCCTTTTAGCAAAAGAAGAGAACTAGGAGGTTGCCGAACTTAATAAAAATTTCGGCAGCACCTCCCCTAAAACTAGGACATCCACACAGCAGACAAGCAGAAATAAGTGCGAGTATAAGAGCAAGACTTTGTTTATTATTCCTCTTAAGAATATATATGAGAATACATAATTCACACACAAGAGGTATGACATAAACAAGATAACACAAAGGACTAGCTTATAAGCAACTTTGCTCTCATATGAATTCAACCGGGACTAGCTTATAAGCAACTTTGCTCTCAGATTATCTAAATTGATGGGTTGCTCTTAAAGAACCCTCCAACATCAATTTCAACAATATATCACAGGGTATACAAATCTGAGATTAGTGAATCTACGCAATTCAGCACTGGTTAAGAAAATTGATTCACTAGAACTGAACTATGGACTATGAAAAGCTCTTGAACAATGAGGACAAGCGAACTAGGTGGTTGCCGAACTTAATAAAAATTTCGGCAGCACCTCCCCTAAAACTAGGACAACCACACAGCAGACAAGCAGAAATAAGTGCGAGTATAAGAGCTGAAGCACAGACAGGATAGCATATCACATGTACAAAGGAGAACATTGACCAAGTTGAATTCTAGACACAATGATCTAAACAGTGCTGAATCACAGAAGGAACTCACTAACTAGCAGATCAATATAGCCTCATTTAATTGAATCATCATCGAGCAGCAGTAGTAGAACAAAATCAGAGCCTCCAGATCGAGAAACGGCCTCTAGCTCAATGGCTAGTCCCCAAGAAATACTCGATCGGTTCACTGATACTCAAATCAACAGAGAGGGCAAAGTATTTGCTTACGTAGCGTTGGATCCGAGCCAACAAAGCCGAAGCAAAGCGCGAGAATACAGAAGAAGCAACACAAGAACACAGCGTCCACCCCGTGGCCACCGGGTACCAAGCCAAAAAAGGCAATGGGGAGCACGTCGCTGCGGGGGAGGACACCGAGGGGGAGGTCGATGCCGGGGAGGACGCCGAGAGGGAGGACGCCGAGAGGGGGAGGGCGCCGTGGGAGCACGTACGCCGAGGGGGAGGCCGCCGCGGGAGACAAAATGAATTAGGGTTTGGCGCGCTGTGAATGAGGTCTGTGCGCGGGAGGGATATATAGGGGATTATATCACAGACGGTTGTAAAAGAGAACGGTCTGTGATGTAGTTATCACAGACGGTTCTATAACATAACAGTCTGTGATGTTAAGATATCACAGACGGTTATATAATAGAACCGTCTGTGATGTTAAGTTATCACAGACTGTTATATAATAGAACCGCTCAGGATAAAGAAAGTTATCATGCATCGTATATAATAGAACCGCTCAGGATGTTAGTTATCGCTGCATCGCTATATAATAGAACCGCTCGTGATAAGTAACATCCTGCATCGTTATGTTATAGAACCGTCTGTGATAAATACTGCTCATTGACATTCACTTGTCATTGATTCGATCTCTTGTCTGTGATCACTTTGTTGTATCTTCTGGGCAACTTGTCTTTAACAGAATATAGACAGTACTGTACTGTGGTTGAAGTGAAGATGCTAATCCTCAATTCAAACCCCAAAATCTAAGAGCAATCACATACAACTATTTCCATATTGCCAAAGTAGACATGATTCTGTTCTTGTTTGCCATAGTCTACATAATTTATTTGTTCTCATCAATTATGTCTGAATGGCCATCTTTGAATCATGTATTTGAAATCATATTGATATTAAGGAATAAATACTTGCTCTTATACTTGCATCTTTTCCATCAATCCAGATGCTTCACAAGCTACTTACAAAGATCATCACAATCATATGTACAAAGCATGATGGGTCGTATCATCTTTACAATAGCATTAATGTAATATTATTACACATGAAAATTAGTAAACATGATGACAATGCACCCTTCTCATAACTACGCCATCACATGCTTATTCTTTTGTATGAAAATTAGCCCTTCATGATGATCGACGCGTGTGTAGCTTGCTTCCTCATGTTGTTCTTCTGGGACCAGGATGTCATTTCCGATAGGCGACAACTCATCAAATTGATTGTACTCTTCCTCATCCACTACATTCTCAACTCCGACAATTCTCCTTTTTCCTGAAGAACTACGTGGCGCTTCTTGTTGGACGGGTCGGTTACATAGAAGACTTGAACAACTTGGTTAGCGAGTACGAATGGTTCATCTTGGTATCCGACACGTTCGAGGTCTACAGTAGTGATGCCATTCTTGTCAACCTTCACGTGCTGGAGGTGGACCCAACGGCACCGAAATAGGGGAATCTTGAAAAGTACGTATTCGAGCTCCCATATCTCCTCTATGAAACCATAGTAGGAGCTCCTCGTCAACCCATCGGTATTATTGAATGCATCTATGCGGACACCGCTGTTCTGGTTTGTGCTCTTCATATCCTGATCTCGCGTGTAAAATGTGTACCCATTTAAGTCATATCATTTCCATGTGATAACTGTAAAAGTTGGTCCTTTTGCCAACCATGTTAGCGTGTCATCTGACGAGCTCTCAGTGATAGGTCGCTCCTTCAACCATTTGTTAAACTGAAGGTTATGTTGTCTCGTGATCCAAGACTCCTGCCGTGCTGGATTCTCTTGCCTTAGTCATTGCTTGTGCTCGACGATATAGGTGGACACTACAGCCATGTGTTGCAAAACCGTGAAATGGGCTCGAGCATACGCAACCGAATCAGGCGTGATTGCTTTCCTTCCGATGGTCCCGATACCCTGGAGCCTCCCCTCATGGCGAGATCGAGGCACACCTATCGGTTCGACCTGGGCCATGTAATCGACGCAGAACTCGACGGCCTCTTCTATTGCATAACCTTCGACAATGCTACCCTCCGGACGAGATCGATTCCGTACGTAAGACTTGAGAATTTCCATGTACCTCTCGAACGGGTACATGCTACGTAGGAACACTGGCCCGCATATCTTTATCTCTGTCACAAGGTGAACAATGAGATGGACCATGATATCGAAAAATGATGGAGGGAAATACATCTCAAGATTACATAGAGTCATCACCACCTCAGCTTGCAGAGCATCTAGTCCTTCGGGATCGATGGCCTTCTGAGCGATTGTGTTAAAGAAATAACACAGCCTAGTGATTGTCTCTCGGATCTTGACCGGCAAAATACTTCTAATTGCGATAGGGAGCATCTGTGTCATCAGCACATGACAATCATGAGACTTCATGTCGGTTAATTTTAAATCTTCCAACTAAACAAGTCTCTTCATGTTGGAGGAGTAACCGACGGAACTTTCACACCATGCAAGCACCGCACGATTCAGTTCTTTCGGCCTTTGACAGAGTATAACAAGCGTGTTCCAAGCACGCACGGCCTTTATCGCCTCTTTCGGTGCAAACTCGTGTCTTATGCCCATATCGACCAAGTCAAGCCGCATGCGTTGATGCCATCCTTTGTTTTACCCTTAATGTTGAGTAAGAGACCAATCACGCCATCACGGACATTCTTCTCTCGTGCATGACATCGATGCAACGGCGAACCTCTAGGTGCTCCCAGTAAGGTAGGTCCCAGAATATTGATCTCTTCTTCCACATGCTGTTTTCACGGGTAATTGATTTACGTCCCTTTCCATACGCAACATCCAAATCCTTAACAATGTCATGAACATCTCTCCCACTCAAACACCTTGGAGCTGAACCATTTTCGTTCCTTCCGTCGAAAAGTTGCTTCATCTTGCGATATGGGTGATTCCTCCGAAGGAACCTACGGTGACGCATGTACACGATTTTACGGGAGTGATTCAGCCATAAACTCTCGGTATCATCTAGCAAAGGAGTGCAGGCTTTGGTTCCTTTTGTACTGCGGCCGACGAGTTAGCAAGGGCGAGGGTAATCATTTATGGTGCGTAACAACAAGCAAATGCAAAGTAAAGTTCTCTCGCTTTATGCGCATCCAATACGTGTACCCAGAACCCACGGTGTTTTTAGATCTTCCACCAATGGAGCTAGGTACACATCAATATCGCTCCCAAGTTGTTTCGGTCCTTGGATAAGCCTGCACAACAAAATGTACTTCCGCTTCATACACAACCAAGGAGGAAGGTTGTAGATACAGAGATTTACTGGGCCAAGTGCTATGCCTACATTTGCTCATATTACCGAAAGGATTCATTCCATCTGCACTTAATCCAAACCTTATATTTCTTGGATCCGCACCGAATTCTTGAAAGCTCCTGTCGATGTTTCTCCTTTGGATGGAATCAGCAGGTGCCTTAGCATTCCATCATTCTTACGCTCCTCAAAGTGCCAATGCAACAGCTTTTGCCTCCTTTGGGTTCGCAAACAAACGCTTCAAATGGGGAATTACAGTAGATACCATGCCACCTTAGCAGAGGACCTTTTTCACCTCAATGCTCTCGCCATCATCATCTGAATGACTCTTACGCTTGTCTAGGGATCGTTGCACACGGAACATATATGCAAGTTTGTGTACTCTTTGCGGTACATGATCTGATCGCTTGGACATGCATGTATTCTTTCTACTTCCATTCCCAAGGGACAAAGAACCTTCTTGGCTTTGTAGGTGGTTGTCGGCAACTCGCTTCCCTCTAGAAGCATGTCCGCCAATAGGAATAAATGTTGTGAAATTCTTGTCGGACCAACCGCTGCTTGCCTTTCAATTTGAGTAGTTCAAGCACGGATGATAACCTTGTGTATTTCAACTTGCACCCTGCGAACAAAGGTTTCTCCGAGTCCTCCATTAAGCCCCGAACTTTCCATATTCCCCGTTATCAAGGTTTTCTTCGCATCGTAGCATCATCGATCCAAATTGTCATCGTGTAACCTCGTCCTCATCGGAAGCACAATCGATATGATCATCCGACATATCATTGACTTCGTCGACGATATTAACACTACTTGTTACTTCTCAGATATTATGCTCTTCGCCATGATTGGTCCAACATGTATAGCCCCTTTGAAACCCCTCCGAATCAAGTGTGCTTCGATCATACCGAAGTTTCAAACATCTTGATTTTCGCAATCAATGCACGGACATGACATGAATTGCACCCCCTTATAAACATATCTTCCTCTGCAGCTCTTTTGAAAGTGGAGACGCCATTAAGGTACTCAACACTCGTACGGTTCTCAGCGTACATGCAGCTTCGATCCATCTACGCTACACATGTAACACTTAGTGTTAAATATTAAGTGCACCAGGTGTAGTGCGTATGCACATATTCTTAAACTAATTATGCAATTATATACCTTAATTACATCACAAAGAAATAATTAACACAATTCAAATTAATCTTCAATATAATAATGAAATTAGAACCCATTACTAACCTTAGATCACCAAAAGACTTGAATTGATCTATAAGCTAGATCTAAACAATCTTTAAATTCTATCCTCAACAAGCTAGCTAGCTACATCATGATCGAATATTATATTATGCAAATAGAACCATTACTAGCTAACCTTATAGATCAAACAACCAACACATGGTTCTACAAGCTAGATCTAAAAAAATCATCAAATTCCTTCCTTATCAAGATAGATGTTGAATATAATGCAATTAAAACACATTACTAACCAAATATCACAAACAATATATGGATCCAGCTACAATTAAGCTAGATCTAATAAAACAATCTTTAAATTAATTCTCTCCTAACCAACCTAGATATTGAATCGGATGCATGCAATTAGAGAACTCATTACTAACCTTAGATCACCAAAATCAAATGAATCTAATATCACCCTTCGAAATCAATGGCTTTCTTTCAAAAATCGCCTCACTCCAAACCGCCACTTAGGATAGAAACGAAACCCTATAAACGAAGTGGATGGATCGAGGCTCTGTTTTTACGGGCTTAGGCGGTTTTATCACGAGACGATTTTATATTACAACCGTCGTGATGCAAGAAATATACGACAGACGGTTTCTAAATATAACCGTCTGTAATGACTATCAGAGATATTATAGGCGGTTGTGTTATATAACCGTCAGGATTTCGCTGCACGGTTTTACTTAGAAACCGCTCGTAATGAGTATCTTGTAGCCATCACTGCAGCGGTTATATTTAGAAACCGTATGTGATATTTCTTGCATCTGCACGGCTGTAATATAAAACCGTCGTGATATTCGTGACCGACGGTTTGAGTACATAACCGCTCTGTGATGTTCCATATTACGACGGTTTTTAAAACCGTCGTGATCGTAAGGCCCGATATAAGCCTCGCTGTAGTAGTGTTTTTAGCCAAATAATTAAAAAACAGCTTTTCAGAAAAGCTGTAGCGCCCCTAAGCAACCCTAAGAGCCGTATAGCTTGGATTGTTCAATTCGAGTTCGTCAAGCAAGTTTACAATGTATGGCTTGGACTGTTCAATTAGCTGCTACCATCACGGTATGTTGTTGGCCAAGTTTACAGTATTTGATCTGTCATGGTTAATTAGTCCAAATGGTAGGGAAGCACAGTTTGAACTTCCTGGCTTAATTTTGAATAATTAACTCTCAGAGTTGGATTTACGGCAGTTTTTTCGGTAACAAGCAATCTATTAGTTTGCTAGTGTTTGTACGTAGGAAGATAAACACCCCAAAGTTTTTTATGGTACGTGCCATATTGGAGTCCTCGTGCGTATCACTCATTAGCAAAACAACAAATTCATTTTCTCAGAATTAAAGCATCTTAAATCTTTGGCTTAATTCTTATGGTACACGTGCCTACGTACGGGATAAGTCGTGTTATGTCACAGCCAAGTGTTTGTCATGCAAGTGGGAGAAATAAAGGGCGTCAATAGACCGCTCTCTGACCATGCAACCACATCGCTGCCATGCAGACCATCCTGTAGACACTTCGACGCACCCTTTTTCTCTTTAGCAATAGTGCAGTGCGACACTATGCGTGGATGCCAACTTTAGTGACTCGGAAAGGGCATCGGTTTGTACCGTCTGGTGTACGAGCACGACACACATGTAGAATCCTCGTAAGAACGCCGTGTTTTGCCGATGACACATGTAGCTTGTGCTAGCTAAGCCGACGTGGCTTTCCAAAGCTAGTAGTCTGAACCATGTTCTCCACGTTCTTATTTAATTGGGATTTGAATTCGCTGAAAAAGAATGATAACCACCATGCATGAATGTGGCCCCAAAATGGATCATCAAAAGAAATTATCGATGACACTAATTAAATGGGTATATTTGGGCCGGGTAAAGGTAATTCTGAAAGTAAAGCTACCCAAATTCTAAAGTAGCGAACGAGATGTGGCGCGCGTGGGGCTAATCTGCATTGACCATGCATTTTTTTTCTAATTGTCCTCTCCATTCAGAAATATAAGACCTATAGTTTAAATAATCTTGTTCTCAAATATAAGACTTGCATTTAAATTTAATGAGACTTTTTCTCCTATATACTTATTTATTCTCTCTTAAGTACATGCATTTATTCGTTACCACCACCACACACAAACTATTATCTTTCATCTTCTAAGATAATTAAGTTAGGTATCTAAGTCATTTTTACTCATACTTTTCTTAATTTTATCCTAACCTTAATTCTTGTGCAAAGTGAAAATACGCTTTAAACTTATGGAGTACAAAGATACACACAAACACACACCATATACACACGTCTGAGTGTACCTCATTAGCACATGTTTAGAAAAACGGAGACCGGGCTAGGATCAATCCGTGATCTCATAAAATTGTTACTAAAGTGCACTCGCATATGAAAAAAGTTGAGCATAAGAAATTGAACTCTCATATAGGTAAAGTCGAACACTCTCAATTCCATCACTCTATTCAGAGATGGATGAAATTGCACACTCACAACCCTATCACCCGTTAAGACGTGGTTGCCTGCAATGACCATGCATTTGACCAAATGGTAGGACTGCATAGGCACTAATTACATGAGACTGAGAATCTACATAGATTAATAATAGCTAGAAAGTATTTTCTAGGAAATTAATTAAAATGTTTTAATTAGCAAGAAAAACAAGTGTCGATCCCCTGAAAAAAAAAGTGCAAATAACTTAGCTTGATCTAAGTAACTACCTCTGGGAAGTTCAGGCATGTTAGCTAACATGCAATGTATAAGTCTCGTCAGTTTACATGATTTTTCCACCTGCAGCAGCTAAAGCATATACGTGGCTCCAGCCAATAATGTCTCACATAGTACGTACAAGCAAAATGTCAGATCCAGCCAGGTCAACAAAGTTGTAAAAAATTTCCACAGGAAAAGAATTATCTAATGCGAAAGGACGGGCTAAAATGTGATCATATTCTTCGCGCCATTTTCTTTAGAGAGTCTACGCGGCGCCAACTCGAAGTGTCGCGTAGCCGCGCCGTAGCAATAGCAAACGTGCTGGGGGCCTCGATCGAGGCTTCGAGCGCACATAAGATACGACACCCTGTGAAAAATAGCAGCATTAATTCCCTCTGTTACTGACAAAGTGAACAATAGGAGTGGAACAAAATGAGAAACCATTTGAAACCGTTTCTTTCAAGAAATCTGTTAGAAGTATCTATGTGTATCAAGCTTCTAATATAAGATGTATAAATCTTGAAGTAAATAAAAAGGTAAGTAGTCATCAGATACGTACCATTTATTTAAACTTAATATTTATATGACTTTCAAATAGCAACACATAAAAGAATCTCCGCTGAACAATTTGTGTATATACTATATACTAGTTAGCTATACGGAGAAAGCACCCTGATCCTCATCCTAACATGCCAATTTGCATGCAAGCCGGCGGATGAAACAGGAACAAATGATTATGATCCTCTACGGACAATTGTAACATGTCATTTTTCAAGCCCTAGGACGAAATAGAAACAAATGATTATTCGAAGAGGATCAGGGTGTTTTCTCCACATATCTGCCTAGTATATGCACAAATTGTTTAATGGGAGGTGCTTTTATGCATTATTATTTAAAAATTACATAAATATTAAAGTATAAATAAAGAGTTAATGGTGATTACTTACCCATTCGCTTCAAGATTTGTACAATTTATATGAGAGGATGATGTATAGAAGCATTGCTCGCTCGTGACATGCAGCCCATTACTCCCTCCAATTGTAAGTCATCTTAGCTTTACTATCCATCGATTGTCCCTTAAAAATATGCTTAGAGGAGAGAAATTTGGAGAGATGTCCTAATTAATTTGTTATCGATTAGAATTTCAACAACCATTCAATTAATTAGGATAAATATCCCTTGATGTTACCTGTATTTGGAGAAAAGTTCATAGAGCCAAAATGACTCATATTTGATGTCGAGGGAAGTAATACAGAAGAATGTCTTTTCATTTTTCGTTTTTTTTTCTTATAAGAGTGGACTGTTAGCCATCCTTGCAGTGCAGCATAACTAGCCTTAGAGGTGGGCACTCGGACCGGGTTTTTTAGTGGTCCGAGACATGGTAGGCACGACTCAGTCTAAAGCCTGGGGCGACACGAAGTGAGCCATGCCGAGCCTGAGAACCGAGCACAATGAATAGCACGGCCCGACACGTCACTGTAGCATGGGCCGTGTTGGCCCGATTACCCAAGGAATGAGAAAGAAGTCTAGTATGAAGGTCATCAACCTGTAGAGCATCAGCATCATGGACGCACCTAGCAGCATGTATGCCACCCCTACTGCCGACACCTGAGAGAGACGGGCAAGAGGGGAGAGAGAGATTGAGAGAGATGGGCGAGACAGGCCGTCTCTCTTAATCTCTCTTGTATGTCTCCCTTACTCTCTTTCTCGTTCATTGTCCCCTCTCTCACCTGTGTTCAGCACATCATCCTCGCTAACTATAATTGTTCAAGAATAAATAAATTTTAGTTCTTTTTTCCATAATATTTATATCTACCGCCTCGATTCCATATGTCTTCAGTTACTTTCTTTTTGTCACAATAGTGCAAATGGGCCAGATCTGAACTGTCACGGTACAAAACAAGCATAGAGCATAAATGGGCCATATTTGAACTCGTCGAAGACAAGCATGGCGGGCTATCACGGCCAACGTGGTTAAGATACGAAACATAATAGATCCATACCGAACAGACCCAACATGGCATCACCTCTAACTAGCCTCATGCTCATCTCACTGCCGACAATTTTGCCCAAACTAGTAATTTGTCATGCAATATTGTTTTCAATGTACAAAGCATAGGTACATCGACAGATGCAGATAAAAATATAAGAGGTATTGATAGACATTCATCGCTATGCTGACCAGTGCTACGCTATGAAAAACACAAAAAATGACCTATAGCCTTAGAAACAATACTAAGGGCAGTTACAATGCAAGTTTCTTAGCTGTTTCTACATGTGACACATAGGACAAAGAGCTGATGTGGCAGTCAATTAATTAAGAGAGAGAGTAGTGAAGCCATTTCTTATTTTTGAAACAGTTTCTTCACATAGCTCAAAGCCATGAAACAGCTAAGATACCCCATTGGAAGGTCATACCTGTTTCATACATAGGCCCAAGCAATAAAGATAGCCAATCGAGAGATGTATCTATTAAATATGTAGGATATGTTGCACTGGATAGATAGTTTCTTTTACCGTTTCATGCTGACTTCTAAACCACCATTTAATGCACTCTCTCTCCTATATGGCACACTTAGAAACCATCTAAGAAACAATGCATTGGAAATACCCTAAGGCTATTCACAGTGCATTGTATCTTGTCACAATATTCAAAGCTGCCATGTCATATGATATTATAGAAGATACAACTATCCCAATGCATGATATCATGGATTGTTTCTTAGTCCCCACAAGATAATTAAATGCTAGATGTATATGAGAGTATGAATTGTAGGCCACTTAAATGATTCAAGTTTCAATGTTTATGATTTCGTGCCCAAGTAGTATCTTTCTCAAGATATAGCTTTCTTCTCTCTCCTCTTAACTCTCTTGCCACATCATCAAAAATGCTTATGTGGCATGCATTAAATGGGTATGTTACTATGCATTGAGAATAGCCTAAAGCCTGGCGCACCCCACGATGCGTCCGCCATGCATGGATCAGTAGTTGAATGACTCACATAATCACATTGAAATGGAAACCTCATGTCCCCACATGATCTTCTTTTGCCAGGACAGCAAACGGATCAGCACGGAGATAATGTTAAAGGTGCAAAGTAGGTCAACGCACGAAGGGAGGAGGGATATCGAGCTTAGGACATGATCGAGTGGAACATGACAGGATGCATGCAAGGAAGAAGAAGACTTTAATTTTGCAGCTAAAGGATAAGAAGGGAAAAAGCTGGACAAAGAAGGAAGACGAAGTTTCGCAAGAGCCAGTAATGACGACTACTTATCCATATGGAAAAGACACTAGTGTATACTTTATGATCTGATCTTTGACAAAGCCACGTTCAGGGCCATATCAACAAGACAGCAACTTCCCTCGCAGCAGCAATAACAAACAAAAGCATGCTCGACTAAAGTACTAGTTCGTTCACAAATAGATACAATTTTTAAAATTTTTACAACAAAAAATTTAAAGGCTTGACCATTAATAATACGCACAAATGGCAACAAGGTCATTTCACATGCAATTAAAAACAATACCCACTACTACAGAAAATCTTATCACAGACGGTTCAAAATCGTCATCTCAGACGGTTTTTTGAACCGTCTATAACCATATGTCAGTGATATAATGGAACATCACAGATGGTTTGTGAACCGTTAGCGAAACATAAATCATAGACTGTTCGTGGTAAAAACTGTCTGTGATATGCTGTTATCACAGACAGTTCATCATAAAAATCGTCTATGATATTGAACTTTCATATACGGTTAGGGGTAAAAACCATCTATGATAATACAATCATAAACAGTTTGTATTAAGAACCATCTGTGATAGCCTTAGGGAGTTCTTCACCGGCAAGCATAGGGAACTGCCATAGGATATTATTCATATTCTGGACATTGCTCTTAGGGAATGTTCAACAGCTAGCAAAGTTAAGTACCTTCTCGCATCTATGAGAACAAATGTTCATGGATTTCAAGGTAAAATCCAATTCTATCCACAGTTTGCCTACTCCATTTTAGAATAAACTATGGATTAAATTCGATTTTTCCTTGGAATCCATCAACATTTATTCTCATATATGCGACAAGGTACTTAGCTTTTCTTTGGACATTCTCTAACAGCAATATCCAGAGCATAAATAGTATCATATGGCAGATCCCTATACCTACTAGCCAAGAACTGCCCCATTGATTCATGTCGAGATCCATACCACAAATATTAAGGATAATATCATGTGACAATACATTAATAAGCTATGATATCATAAATATCAACAAGCATACATTGAGAATCAACATATTTGATGTATCAACACAAGAAAACTTTAGGGTTTTTCCATATCTATCGTCATATATGTCATAGTTTCCACAATAGACATTTTTCGATTCTCCCTAAAGTTCCACAACTCTGATACAGTGCCCATTTGTTTGACACCAATAATCAATTGACTTCGAGTCATATCTCTTAATCTCTACAAGAGCAATCACGTTGTTGTGAAAAGGATGTCTTGATATATTGTCAGTAACCATATCGAATTAAATACTAAAAACCTTCATATTACCTCTATAAACTCAATTTTGGCTTCTTCTAACTCTACATTCGCCCTACGGTCCTTAATGATAAGTGTTGTGTTAAGATATTGAATATCTTGTAATTATTATCTATGTCTTTCAATTTTTCTTTCATCTCATGAATCTTTTCGGTTAACTCAAACTTTCCCTTCAGTTGTTCTATTTTCACCTCAAGTTTTTATTTTGCATCCAATAGCTTTTCCACATCATCTATTTTACCAAATTAGATTTAAATTAATTTAGATCAGCAACATATAGGAATAAAGAAAGTACCCATCTGCAACAAACATACACTATGAGAGGGGAGCGGTTCATCTATCAGGCATAATAGTATATATAGATGTTTTAACTAGCTTTCATCTATTAGGCATATGATTCTCAACATAACTAACAACAAGGTGATATGCGCCATATATTAGGTAACTGATGAGGACATCACAACCAAGGACACAACCATGCCGAGTTGTTCTTCTCATACACAACAAGTTTTACAAGGACCTACAACTCGTGCTCGAGCACGTCTACTCAATTATCAGGTAAATTCGTTCCTAAGTTTTTATACAAATGATTCACAGATTGGAATGCTATTTAATTCTTGTGATGATCTTATTATCCTTAGGAACCAAGGAGAATAACCTCCAAATGCCAAGCATAAAGCACAATCATCATATGCGCAAGTTGGACTTGGAATCAGCAAATTCGCGGGTTCAGCCTCCGCGACAGCATCAACTTCAAACGACCATAACTTTTGATTCTGGAGGTTTCTAGACGCCCATGAGTACACGTTTGAAAGATCTTGGAGTCTACTTTCCAATGGATCCAGCCCCAGTGCCAAATTCATTCTGGAGCAACAGAAAATCGTAAAAGAGTGTCACGGGCCAGAAACTCCAAGTGCTGCGCCACCTTTCTTTTAGGCCCAAAGCCCATGTAACGCTAGGGCAACCCCTTGGCCACCCCCCCATGGGTGCTGCATGCCCCTAGCTACTCCCTAGCCGCCACTTACATCTATATATTGTTTGCTACCGCCGTACTTTAGTTTTTGGGTTTTGTTTATTTGATAGTTTAGCCATTGCTACTATTTTGAGTCTTCGAGGCGTGCTCAACAGACCGCCTAAGAAGCTCCTTGTTTGAGAACCCCACCTTATCAATCTTTCATTCATATTCGCAATTTCAGATTGCTTTACCATTGTTCTTGCTTGTTCTTGGTTGCATGCGAGAATCGAACCTCGTGTTCAAGTTGATCGTGCTAACGGCAAGATCAATAACCCTCTGGAGTTGGTTTAGCGATTGCTAAAGCGCATCGTCGTCAAATGCGTTGTAGTCGGATCGTCAAAGTCAATTCCTCCAAATCGAAGTTATCGCTCTCATCGAAAGAACGGGACCCAAAGTCACATCGGTTGGTATCAGAGCTAGGTCCCAAAACAAGAGGGTGGTTATGATAGTACCACCTTGCTTGTGGAGGAGAGAATACCACCTTAAAGGAGAGCAACCCTCCCCCATCGGCTAGTCTTTCGGGGCTACATGGGACTCTTATGGCACTGCTATGGCAGCCAAGGTGTGTATTCCCTCGTTGGGCCAAGGCCACGCCCTTGGGCCATTAGGCGATCGGCTGGCAGGCGAGGCACATCGCCATCTGGTTGGGCCGTGAAGGCACGTTGCGCACTGAGGAGGATGCATCAGTTGGTATCAGAGCGCCAAGTTGCTCGGTGAGAGATTTAGAACCCTAGATTAGTTTTTGTTTTCTGTCCAAAATTGAAAATCCTCCACAAAAATTCAACCTTTAGATTCAATCTGGTATTTTAGTGTGTTTTGTTAGGTTTTGATCCATTAAAGTCCTTGTTTTAGTTGCTGATCGTTTTTTCTTCGCGTAGCTCTTATTTCAATCTGTCTAGTTCTTTGTTTTGTTCATAACTTTCGCATACGAGCTCCGATTCAAGTGTTTTTGCACTTTCCTGAAACCTTGGGACAAGCTCCACAAAAACCTAGTTGGGAACGAAATCTAATTCCATCTAAAAGGTTGTTTAATCTTGACATCAAATTCGGGAAGCAAGTTGCAATTGCAATCCAGGTCGGTTCAGTATTTTGATCATAACTCTTACATCCGAACTCCGATTGAGAAGTTTTTATACTTTCCTGAATCCTTGAAGAGTCCTCTACAAAAACGTTTTTGGGTGTCCTTCGTGATTCGGACTCCTTCAAACCGAATTTGACTCGGATTCGGATTTGATCAGATCGGCTGAATTTTGTTGAATCTGTGCACCTTAGTGTTTTGACCATAACTTCTACATATGAGCTCAAAATTGTGTGTTTGAATACTTGTTCTAAAGCTTAAAACAATACTATCATTTTGTTACATTGTGAGCAAGCTTGATTCGGTCATTTTCATGCCTTAATTGTAGCAACAACCTTATTGCATAGTTCTGGCCGAATTTGGGTTTGTTTCTTCAATTTGTGTTCTAGCTTTGTTCCTTTGAGTTGGTTGAGTCTAGTAGCATCTACAACCATAAAATTCCAAAATATTAGTGCACATACCTTTGGGAACCAATTCATCCTTTGCGAATACTTTGATCCCAATTGAGACTAGCGATTTGAAATTGCTTGGGGCTGCTCCTTTTGATACGTTGCATTATCATATCTCTTGTGATATCAAGTTAGGGATTCCAAAACTTTGCTCATACTAGTGTTGGCCGAAAGTCACCAAAAAAAAGAGAAAGAAAGAGCCAAAAGGCCAAGAAAGAAAAAGAAAAGAGATAGAAAAGAGAAGAGAATAGTGGCCGACAGCACTACATTGATCAAAACCCTAATTTGTGTTTGTCATTTTCAGATTGTGCAATTGTATTAAGGAGTGAGCAATCTTGTGCCCTTTTACCTTTTCTAAAGCAATTAGTTAGCGTCTCTCCATAACTTATGCAACACGAGTGTTGGTGCTGAATTATTCTTATTTAGCTCATTCCATTGGTTGCATTAAGTTTCATTATCTTTGCATGTGTGTTGCCTTGAAATTCACTTATATCTTTGAGATCGGCAACTAGGACTTGTGAATTCTAGTTTGGATCATTACTTATCATTACAACAACTAGAATTATCAGATTGCATACTGAAACAATTGAAGCCTACCTAGCTCCACATATTCTACCTCGTGACGTTTGTTAGGTCCTTGGCAATCGCTTTATCCAAGCTTGGGAGAACTTTTGATGCGCCAATGGCCTACAACCCCTGCTGCACGGTAAGAACTTGTAAGAGTTTTGGTTAAAGTTTGAGAGTTGAGCGACTTGTTTAGCCACATCTAGTAGTTGATAAGAGATTACATATGGCTGTGTTTTTCCTTGTTGTCTACTAATCATGACAGGTCCACATAAAACGAGTTCACTTCGATTCAACCAAAGGATTTGTACCATGAACAACATGACGACTTCGTCTCCTAGTTCTGATCACGGTAACCTCAATTTGATATTGCCTCCATATGCTGGAAACTTTGACCCTGAAGCATATATTGATTGGGAAATAGCGGTAGACAAACAATTTGGCTTGTATAATTTGTCGAAAATGAAAAGATTTGTTTTGCCGCTAATGTGCTTTACGGGTATCGTTAACATTGTGGAAGTATGTTTGTAGAAAAGAGAAAACACGAGAATTGGATTGACATGAAAAATTTTATGAGACTTGAATTTGTTCTGAATATTATGCTAAGTGTTTGCTTACTAAGCTTCAATGCTTAAAACAAGGGAGTATCTTGTTAAAGAATACTATCGTGAATTGCGAACTTATTTGTTACGTTGTGGTTTGAAGAATCATGAAGCTATCCGGTTTAGGTTCATACATGGGCTTAATAAGGGTATTCAGGATATTCTTATTGATCAAACATATCATTCTCTTTCACAATTGTTGGAAAGTGCTTATAGTATTGAATGTTTGAATGCACTATTAGCTTCACTTGAGGCGCTGTTGTTGCACCTCCTCTTGTGGCTAACATTTTGTAGACAAATAAGCACAAGCAAAAGAGATTGAGAACGTGGAAGATGAGAAAGTCGAGCATGGGACATTCCCTTCGACTATGGAACAAGATATGGATACCCCGACACCTACAACAACGGATGAAAATTTAGGAGGTGGTGATGTTCCTACTTCTGAGGAGGAGACCAAAGACCATGGTGCAGATCTGATTTTACTGACAAGAAAGGGAGCAAATGGGTGAGTATATTCTTACTATACATAATTCTTGTGAACTACCACCTTGTGCCACAATTGTAGAACCATATGATGAATTGCATGCTTACAATTTTGATCATGTGGTGCTGATTACGCATAAGGAGGTGATAGCTAGAATATCCCCTACCACTGTTTTGTACTATATCATGTTGAATGAGCTGTTAGTTTGACTTGTGCTATGGACAAGATTTCTGAAATTTCATCTCTTAAGTCTTTGTCTAGCACCTATGCCTATTGTTTTAAATTCAATTTATTTGGTGAATATGGCATAGATGGCAAGTTTCTTGTTCTGAGAATATGTATAACTTGTGATAAACTTGCTGAATTGAAGCTTGCTATTTTGGGCAATTCTAGTTGTAAGCAACAACTTATTTCCTTTTGGCTCCATCAAATTTTCCTAATATGTGTGATACCCATAGCTTGCTGCCACATTGTTGAATTTTAGTACATTAACTTGTATTACAAATCAACATGTAAGTAGTTGATGCGTAGAAGCCAATTAAAATTGTGTCACCATTATTGGAATGGTTTGATTTTGCTTGTTTACAATTTGATAACATGAATGAGCCATGCTTAATGCGAACTTGTTGTTTTGCCCACAAAATATGTTATTGAATCGGCTCACAAAACATGAGTAATCTTTATCAAAGGTCGGGAATAGATATGTGCTTTACTTATATTTGCAAATCAAGTTGCAAACTAAATCATGCTAATATTGATGTTATATGCTTCACTTATAACCACAAATCATTGCGAAGTGCGAGGAAAGGTGCTTTGCTTAAATTTGATTTCCTCATGTGTTGTTTTGTAAATAACCCACATGAATCCAAAAGAACAATGAAATATGGGATATATACATCTACGCCGTGTACACGTTGTTCTTTTTGTTGGTTGCTTCGTTTCCAGCTTGTCCAATACCGAGGATGGTTTTCCTTCAAGGAGGGGAGAAAGCATCGAAAAGTGCTAGCATTCATCAAGCCATAATATGCTGGAAAGAAGTGTTGAGCTATATGGATAATTATCAGGTGAATCCTCTAAATGTTTTTCATGTCTTAAAAAAATATAAAGAGGCGGAGCTACCATTTTATTTAAATAAATGCAGGACCAGTATGAGAATGTTTTGTGCTGAAGATGTGCTAAAAGGTGAGCATGAGTCGAGGACGACTCAAATGCAAGAAGGGGAGGATGATGAGGATATCACAACCAAGGACACAACCACGCCGAGTGGTTCTTCTCATACACAACAAGTTTTACAAGGACCTACAACTCGTGCTCGAAACACGTCTACTCAATTATCGTAAATTCGTTCATAAGTTTTTATACAAATGATTCACAGAATGGAATGCTATTTAATTCTTGTGATGATCTTATTGTCCTTAGGAACCAAGGAGAAGAACCTCCAAATGCCAAGCATAAAGCACAATCATCATATGCGCAAGTTGGACTTGGAATCAGCAAATTCGCGGGTTCGGCCTCCGCGACAGCATCAACTTCAAATGACCATAACTTTTGATTCTAGAGGTTTCTAGAGGCCCATGAGTACACGTTTGAAAGATCTCGGAGTCTACTTTCCAATGGATCTGGCCCCAGTGCCAAATTCATCCTGGAGCAACGGAAAATCGTAAAAGAGTGTCACGGACCAGAAACTCCAAGTGCTGCGCCACCTTTCTTTTGGGCCCAAAGCCCATGTAACGCTAGGGCGACCCCTTGGCCACCCCCCATGGGTGCTGCACGCCCCTAGTTGCTCTCTAGCCGCCACTTACATCTATATATTGTTTGCTACCGCCGTACTTTAGTTTTTGGGTTTTGTTTATTTGATAGTTTAGCCATTGCTACTATTTTGAGTCTTCCAGGCGTGCTCAACAACCGCCTAAAGCTCCTTGTTTGAACCCCACCTTATCAATCTTTCATTCATATTCGCAATTTCAGATTGCTTTACCATTGTTCTTGCTTGTTCTTGGTTGCATGCAGGAATCGAACCTCGTGTTCAGGTTGATCGTGCTAACGGCAAGATCAATAACCCTCTGAGTTGGTTTAGCGATTGCTAAGGCGCATCGTCGTCGTATGTTGTAGTCGGATCGTCAAAGTCAATTCCTCCAAATCGAAGTTATCGCTCTCATCGAAAGATCGGGACCCAAAGTCACATCAGTAACTATCATATCAATAAGACGTGGTATATGATCTAAGCTTTGTTTGCCTTTGGGATTACTTCACACAACATGCACTTAAGTAATGATATGTAATATAAAAGAGTTGGACCTTTTAAGTGGCATACCCATGGTTTATATGGAGAAAGGAGAAGCCAACATAATGTTAGCTAAGCAACAACAAATTGCTTACATAATAATACATATTGACATAACCTTCACATGATCATATCCAACAACAGATGGTTCTATGTGCAGCACACACTTTGGAATTAATAGGCCACAAAATTTCTGTGCAAGTATCAAAGCAACCATGTCGACATAGTATTCACTCAACACCAAATGGTTATATGAGTTGCTTGCACTAGAAGTAACAGGCCTCAAAATTCATGTTCAGACGTTTGTAAGACCTGTAATAACATGTTCTAAAGTTGGGAGTCTAGAGTCACTATTGAATTTGCACCTTGAGGACCTTAACCTCCTAAATATAACTTACATGCATAATATAACAAACTCTTAATACACACTAGCCTCCAATACATGCATAGACATACACACACTGCCTCGTCAAGGCCAAATCACCACCAAGATATTGAAACCTACATCCAACCCTAATCCTATTAATGAATATTAAGATTTAAATAATATCTTGGCAAAAACCCCAATATAAGTCTAACATCCAGTAGTTTTAGGGGTTGATGGTGCTTGGTCACCGAGGGGAAGATCGCCGTGAAGGAGGTCGCCAATGGGAAGGTTGCTACGGGGGAGGATGCCTAGCGGGAGGACACCGATGAGGAGGTCGCCGCATAGGAGGATGCTGCGGGGGAGGATGTCGACGAGGAGGACGCCATGGGGGAAGACGCTGAGGGGTGCGGCCAAACGGGCGAGGAAGGAGGTGAACGATTTTCAATTTCGTTTGCTGAGGAGTGAGGTAAGCACAAAACCTAGAACTATATATATATATACTTAGAGAGTGTTATCACAGATGATTCTATTAAAAATCATCTATGATAATTTATTATCACAGACGGTTCTATTTAAAACCATCAGTGATGATTCTCATTCATATCATTGACGGTTTTTTTTTTGCAAAAACCGTTTATGATATTCAATTATCACAGACGATTTTACGAAAACTATCTGTAATTATATATAACATAGACGGTTACCATCTACAATGATGTGTCTAATATAAACATTTTTATAGTAGTGCCCGATACGGTGGGAGCAACAAATCTCACGTATTTCTCTCTTAGCGGCAAGCCATTCATCTCGTCAAATCTTATCGGTGGCAAATACTAAAACAAGCGTCTTAGCAGTGGAAAATCATCAATTATTCCTTAATGATATATATAATTATTTAGTTTGTCATATTTAAATGGTATTAGTATATTTGTCATCAAAATACTTTCATATTATTGTTTTTTTTCTGAAAATATTAATTAGAAAAAATAATTAAAAGTATATTGGAAGAAGTCTCAATCTGAAACAATTGTGTTATTATGTGATTACGCTGAGAAGAGATGCTTATGTACGTCTTCTATTTGTTTTTTTAGAACCAGAGAGAGAAACCCGGATTAAACATTTTGGGTAAGGTTGGTACACCTCTTTTAAAAAATTACAAAGTTTAAAGTAAAGTAGTTAATATTACGTCGAGCGCGTATTCATACTAAAAAAATAAATTAAATAAAAATTTTGCCCCTACCCATCATTAAGTCTATATCCACGTCTAATCTTTAATTTGATTTATTTTAGTAGGTTGGTACAGATTTACCATCACCTAATATTTATTTAAGATTTTCAAACTTTTTTGAGAAGTGTACTGAAGCAAACCCATGTTATTAGATCAGACCAAAACATAGTTATTTCAAGGCAAGATGATGTTATTTCGTGATGTATAAATACGTATAACAGCATCTAAGGAAAAATTGTGAACAAAATCAATCTACTGAAATCGTTGACGACAGAACTCATGCATGCACTCGGTACACCAAAATCTGGCCTATTGGGCCTAACGATATCTTGTGCTATTGGTCTGGAGGCTGGGCCCAGGGTACACGACGTCTTAGCACATAAGAAAAGCATGATAAAAAAATACAAAAGACCACGTCGTGGAGCACGCGACGGTCGTCGATGGCTAACTCGTGATTACAGATTAACGTGGTAATTGCAATTATTGTTATTATGATTTCAAAAGAAATTAGCGTGGTTGGAGCATAGTTATCAATACCATACTGATACCGATATATACCATTCCACACCTAAAATGGTACAAAGTAGCCCTATATACTTAACGGCCTCGATACCTGTCAATACCGGACATATCGGCCTGATATTGGTCAATACCATTCCAGTCTTGATACTGGTCACTACCCGTCATACTAGTGAAATTGATAATATTATTTACTAAACTATATGTTATACTTGATAATAGTTATATGTATTTAGAGTAATATTATAAGTAAAATTTGGTGTACATATAAAACATGTATACACTTATAAATATATTATTATATTAAATCTAAAATAGTATGTTGGTATAGACCAATATCAAAATGTAGAGCCATGTTCATTCTCCTTACGTCAGACAAGAAAAGAATCACCCCAGCCACCAAATGACGTACAAAACTAGCAGGATCAGGGTTTAAAATTTTGTTTTTAGTTCAGATCTCAAAGGTGGGCGAAATCTGAAATTTCGGCCAAATCTCATAATTTCGGATGAAATCTGACCAAAATTCAAAACACAAATTTGAAATCCGAATTTTTAACCGAAATTTCTAAAATCTTGGCAAAATTCAACCGATTGAAAAATAGTCAAAACAATGTTAGAAAATTTTAAATTTTTTAGGATGGTCATAACATATCATTAATATTTTCATAAAAATTTGAAAAGATGATCAAACATGATGAATTCTTAAAACTTCTAAAAGTGCTATTGTTCTAATAAAATGTTGACCAACAAATTTCAACTGAATGAAAAATTGTTCAAACCATGTTAGAAAAATTTGAAAATTTTTTGTATGGTCTTGGCATATGAATAATGTTCTCATAAAATTTTTAGATGATGATAAATTGTAACATCCCAAGATTCGATACCAGTATTATATAAATAGTTTAAATGATTTTTGGTTGTGTTTGGGTTGAATACTTTTCTGAATTTTCTGGATTTTTCTGAAATTTTCAAAAACATATCAAAGAACCCAAATGCGGGTTGTAAAATGTTAAACTCAAAATTCTAATTACAAAAACTCTAGAATAAATTGTTTAAACCTAAATGATATAAAATTCACCTCTGAAAAGTTTCACAAAAACTTTAACTCATTTATTAGATATTATAAAATAAAAACTAGCAAATTAAAGTTTATCTCAGAATCATTCTCAGAATTTTATAAAAATAATTAGACAACACCTAAGCATGAAAATTTTATAGTAATATCCTCAATGCCCCAGAATCACTCAATAAAAATCTTAGAATATTTAGATGTCATTTGTTGCCTCTATAAAATCAAAAACAAAAAAGCCAATAATCAGACCATCAGCTTATCAGAATTTTATAAAATTATTCAAATTTTATAAAATTCTTTGAATCATATTTTAAGCTAAAAATTTATGGTAGGTCCAGTAGCTCATCAGGATCCACCCAAAAAAGTTTCAAAAATATCTAACTTGATTTGCATGCCCAAATAAACCCAAAATAGAAATGCAGCAAAATTCTAGAAAATCGGTTTTTCTTTCTTCCTTCTTTTCCTGTGCGCCTCTCCCTGCTAGGTGGGTCCCCTTGCCATTTTCCTGTCTCACTGTCTTCCCTGGCCCACTGGTAGCCACCGTATGCCCTAGCCCCAGTTGCCGTGACCTCCTCTCTTCTCCTTCGCCGTGGCGTGCGAAGCATTGCGAAGCTTTGCCATGGTAGCGTTCTCGCCAGCTCTTCCTTGTTGTGGCAGTGCCTGGGCAGGCCCTAGCAACAAGCCTTTTCCAGCACCATGACAAGCATTGCTGCCCATTGCCCAAATCGTGCGATGGCGACCTTTCTCTGACAGACTTCTTTGTGGCAAGCGTCCGACAACCCTGCACCAGACTTCAGCGCCCGCCTCTGGAAATCCCCACCGAGGCAGCATTTCTTTCATATATAGAAAGCCTGTCGCGGCAGCCCCTCTGTGATCACCCCCGAAGTCCCGCCGAGCCATCCTTGCCGTAGCTGCAACCCGAACAAGCTCCTCCTTAGCTCTGCACCAACCAGTCACCGCCCTGCTCCGCCAATCCTTTACCGCGACAAGCCAGCAACGAGAGTTCTTCCTCCACGACAAAGTCTTCTTGCCAGAACTTGTGCCACCGGCCGACCGCCGCCCTTTCCTATGCGTGTCACGCCATGCCATCACCTTAGTCAGTTTCTGTGCGCACGCTATTTTGCTGAGTTCCTAGGCGTCCTGCCCATTCCGCCCTACCATTGAATCCTGTCCCATCCTCGCTACTCTGCCAATTTCGCGTGTACACAAGATTTCTGCATTGACGAAGCCGGCTGCGCCCATTCCTCCTTGTCGATCGCCTGCCCTCATGCCAGTCTCTGCGCTCAACTCTCTTTGGCTATAAATTCAGCACCACACCCTCGCGTTTCCCCTTGCCTGTGCCTGGGAACCTTTCCCCTAACCTGAGCACAAGCCTCGCTCGCTGAGCCGCTATAGCTAGTAATTATCATCTTCGGGGCAAGCTTCAATTCGGACACCACAGTGACTCATTTCCTCCATTGATGCTCACCGCATTCTCCTGACTCACCCCCTTACCTCATTTTTAGCTTCTCTGGACCGGAGCACCACCGCTTGCCTCCCCCTTCTTGCCCGCAACTGGCGTCCATTGGCAGACTGGCACAGTCGCTTGCCGCCTCCACAAGGTAAAGAAATGGAATCCTCCTAGCACCCTCATGCTCATCCCCATCTCATCCGAAGCTAAGTGCTGCTCCTCCACCCTCGTGACTCGCCGCCATGGCCGCCCCCCCTCACGGTGGCGTGCCAAATCCAACTACCGCCGGCCACACTAGCTCCTCCCCTAGACGCGCACAATCCCACTTTAGCTAACTCTGCTACCCATTCCACCCCTCCGGTCCTCCCTCGCCACCGGCAAGCTCTGCCACGATCTCCTTTGCTCAGTGAGACCGACAGGTGGGTCCCAATAGCCAGTGCCCCATTGAGCTATTTCTTTGACCGGCCGAGCCCACATGTTAGTGACGCCTTCCTTTGCCACGCTTAGGGGTGGGCATTCGGTTTTTTCGGTTTAATCGGTTCGGTTTTTTCGGTTTTAAAATAATTCGGTTTTTGAAAACTAGAAACTGAATTTCTCGACCAAAAATAAAAAACCGAACTGAATTAACGAAATATTTCGGTTAAGTTAGTCGGTTTTTGGTTAGCAGAAATATGAATAACACTAAGTAGATTAGATTTAGTCCTTCTCATATTGCAACATAGAGTATAGATAAACCCACGCAATATTCATATGTCATTACAATATAAGCATAATAGAACATATGAATATACTAAACATATGCATAAATGTATTATAACATGAGAATTATTTAGTGGCTTTAGGAAGAATATTATAAAAGTAGTATTGTATATGCGTTATTCGGTTATTCGGTTATTTTTGAAAGTGAAAAACCGAACCGAAAACCGAATTATATCAAAACAAAAACCGAACCGAAAATCGAAAACTGAATAAACCGAAATAATTGGTTAATTTGGTTCGGTTCGGTTCGGTAATTCGGTTTTGGTTTAAAAATGCCCACCCCTAGCCACGCTATGAGTCCGACAGTTCGGCCCAAGGTGTCAGCCACTGGCCTCACGCTGTGTCACTGCCCTTTGATCTCACCTGTCAGTGCAATAGCACAGGCCTGAGCTGAAAATAGAAAGCGTATTCCTGCCTTGAAAGCGTACTTTCCCAAATTGGCAAGTTTCTATTTTTTCCGGCATTTTTCCAAACCATCAACTTTAAATTTGAATATCTCATGTGTTTTAAATCCAAATTTAGTCAGACTAGTTTCTAAATTAGTATAAAATCATGCTCTATCTGAATATCCAAAAATATTTAGATTTTTAACTCAATTTTGAATTTTTGAACTTAAAATTTGAATAGGGCTTATATAATATGCATTAATACAAAATGCTGCACCCCAACTCAAAAATTTGTGGATAAATTTATAAAAACTCCAGAGGACCCAAGAAATTCTATTCTATAAAAAACATTTATATTTGAACCTCATTTGAACTAGATTTCAATTAAGTTTAGCCTTTTATGTAGTAAAAATTTGAAATTCAATAACTTTTGTAAAATAACTCTAATATTTGTGAAAGTAGTGTCTAAAATTCACTAAAATCATGATATTATGTCTCTGTAAGTTTGAATAAAAACAAAGAATTGTTATACCTAAAAGACAATAAAAAAGATTGATGCTCTAAATAGAAACTTAAATAAAAACTCTACTCATTTAATTAAACTTTAAGAAATATGAATACACAAATAAAAACTCAGTATAAACCAGAGTTTCATGTTTCTGAAATTTTTACTTGGAGTTTGTAGCGACCCCCATTTTAGCATAGAATGCCAAAACGGAAATCTAATGTGCTTTCGTTCTAGTCCCTCGATCAGTAGCTAGTACGCACATTTACAACAATTGGAATCACAACCATACATCATATTATTAATATGGAAGCTAATTGTACAATGGATAATTAAAAATCAGAGTAATTAATATTGCACAGAAGAAGCAAAGTCTTGTAGTGTGCCCATCCAATCCGTTAGGCAACTACCAAGGCATAAACCCTAGAAAGACCACGTCCATAAAGTTCCTGCAACCGACCACAAAGATATTCTTCAAAACTTCACGATCATCTAAAATAGTAAAATAAGCAAGGTTGAATACTTTCGTACTCAGCAAGACTTAAGGTGGTATTTGTAAATGCAATAAATTCAGGCCATGTCAAAGGAGGTTTCTAGGTTAAGTTTACATAAAGCAGAATTTAATTTGTAAATCAATTTGCAATTTTTCAAACAGAAGTTGTAAGAGCAAGATTGTTGATAAGAAAATAAGTAAAGCATAAGTAATACTTAGAGTCCATTGTGCATCCAATAATCTACTATCCAATTCCATAACCCAATTATGAATTTCATCAATGTCGGTTCGTTGACATGAAGACATAATCATTCATCCAATAATCCACATATGAAATCCAATAATGTCGGTCCATTGACATAAAATCATAACCAGTTGCAAAACAAGTTTCAAACCCAAAACCCATTTTTAGAAAATAACAAAGTCTAACATTGTATCAGTTCACCAAGACACCCATAACCGCGGGTACGGCTAATCGATTAGATTTATTCTCTGCAGAGGTGTACAGCTTCACCAACAAATCATGACCTTTTCTTTTTACCGCATGTTTCACGCACCTTTGGTGTGTGGCCAAAATGTTCATGACGAAAACTTTTACATTACTTAGTTTAACTTTACACTAGTTTGGGACATTAACCCTTGGCAAGGAGAAGAAACCTGGTGTAATACTGTAGATCATTTACCAGGGGTTTTGGGACGGAATTGTTTTGTCTGCTTAAATTATTTAGTTCACTCGAAGGGTTTAACGTGGGATTTCTGGATTTTTGGAGGGGTCTTCATTTCTTTTCTCCTAATTTTTCTCCCTCTTTCCTGTTTGTGGCTGAGAATGAGTTGGGGGCTGATTTGTATTTGTGGTTGAGATTGATTTGGGGCCTTGCCAATTTTCCCCATCTCCTGCCGACCCCTCTCTGGCTTTCTCCACCCGAGCAAAAACCTCCTGCTGTCGAGCTCCTCTCCTCCCCTGGCGATTTCTTCTCCTGGTTTTCCCCCTGCCCCCCCTGCCGACTGCCTCCACCCAGGCCGTGAGCTCCCCTGGCCGGCGCCCCTCCCCTGTTCTTCCTTGTCTCGGCGCCCCTCTTCTCCCCTGCGACGGAAGCCAGCCGGGGTAGCAGCAGCATCCGAACTAGCAGTAGGAGAGCATCAGCAGCAGCAGCCGTTGCAGCAGCAACACCCGAGCGATGTGATGGCAGCAGGGAGGGGTGGTGGCAGCAGAAGAAAGGCGATGGCGATTGCGAGCCGCGGTGCCCCCTCCGTCGATTCGGCGTCGCCTAGGCCTCTCTCCGTGACCTTAGTCTCCTCGGCTAGCATCCCCACTTCCCTTCCTCCATGAGTAAAAATCGAGGTAACAACCCTAGGGATTTTGGGGTTTAAATGGTGTGCATGCCATGTGTTTGATGAATTGCTCACAAGAGCATGTCTCTATATTAGCCCTGTTTGATACTATGTGAGACATGAGGATACCATATGTTTGTTTTCTATTTAGTTTTGAGACTTGTTCCTTCTTTGGGAGCTTCAAGTAGCATGTAGATCTCTGTAATGTCTGAGTTGTTCATTAGTAGCGACTTAGGCGATGTGTTTTATCTTTGTCTCTGTTGAGTAGGCTAGAAGCACAAAGTTTCTAATTGCATGCATGGTTTACGAGTTCTTTTGTTGTTAAGATTGTATAGTGTGGGATTTTGTCCTAGTGTATGATAATTCTTGCTAAAGACCGATAGTATTTGAAATCCTAGAATAGTGAATGATTTGTTACTATTATTTTGTATGCTCATGTTTTGATTCCTCAAATGGTCATGTGAAATCGAAATATAGTCACTATACCTTCTTTAGTAAATTTAGTTATAAAGGAGAGCAAGTGCTAAATGAAGGTTGGTATGATTTGCATTACGGTTTTGAGGAAGTTGTCGGTGATGTTCCCATCTTTGGTAACCTGAGTGCAACTAGGTCATTATGTTACATGCTTTGTATGATAATCTGCGGTTCAATATCTCAATTGTCAGTTCTTATTCCTCTATTTAAAGGTTAGTTCACGTTTGATACATTCCCTATTTACTCATAATGCAATGTGGATATGTTTCTTAAATTTGAACAATTAGCATGAGCATTTATGTTGTTTGATCTATGAAGTATTGAGAAGAGTTGGGTCTTTGAATGTTAGCTTAGTTTGTTAATGGTTTTGAATATGATCCCAAATTGAGAGAGTTGTCAATGTGTTCTCCTATTATTAAGGTTTAATGTCTTTGTCTAGTGGGTTGCGGAGTTTCCATTAGTGTGCATTGGGCTGTTTTTGGCAAGAGCTGAGTTTTAAATCGCGCATTGAGGTATTGAGTCGGACTTTGATCCATTCTTGTGCGTAACGTTGTTTTCGAGGAAAGTGTCTTCGGAGTGGTCTTGACCCGAGTTGCTCTCGCGTTGGTAAAGGCAAGTGCATCCCTAGAACGTTAGTAGGGTGTTAAATGTTTTGCTTGCGATAAGAGTATGAGAATTCTAATGGTTTGGTTATGTTTAATGGCATATCTAGAAGTTGTTCTTAGCATGGTAATGAGGATGGATGAATGTTAGCAAATTGGTAAGTTACTCAATTCCCATCTATTGCATTGCATTATGAAATTGTCTGACGAGTATGGTTAAATTGATGCAAGTTAATTGGTACTTCCATATTGGTTATGGCTATGTGTGGTGAAAATGAATGAGGATGAAATGCATTCACGTCAATTGCATAATTGCATTCATGATGGACGAGGCGTCCCATGTTGATGCGGCCTCGGTGCTCACCGTAGTGAGCACAAAGTCCTACCTCGTAGTCCCATTCATCGAGGTGAATGGGAGCGAGTCGAGAAAGTAGGCCCGCCACGGATGGGTGGGATTGAGGGTGCACACCGACGGGTGTGCACTTTCGGCTCTCCGATATCGCTATGACAATGTGGATTAGGAGCATGAATGGTGCATTCATTGTTTTGATTCATGAGAATAAGGGATGAGAGCATAAAAGCATTGCATTGTGTGTTGCAATTGGTAAATGTTAATTGACGAGAAGGAAATGACAAGTTGATGATTTAGTCGTGGATTCATCTGGAGCGACTATTGAGGCGTGAGTATGGTTTAATTCGTTCCGAGTTGTATGTGGAAAATGGGGATAGATCGGCTTCTTTTCTTGGATGATTTCAATTAAGTATTGGTTATGTCAAAAGATGAAATAGTTGTGCTCTTATGTTTGGTTGTATATGAATTCAAAGCGTATCTTTTATTTACGGATATCAATTGAAGAAACTTTTACTCTATGTCTTGTAGCATTTATATTCTAGTCGAGTTCATTATTCTTATGCTGATTGCGCTTTCTTTGAGTCTTGGACTCACGCTTGTTTGTTTTCTTGTTTTAGGTACTTTGAAGTGGCTCGTTGGGTTGGGAGTAGTAACACGCTTGCGGCTTCGCCTCCAAACAATTCGTTAACCGATTCATTGATCTTGATGTATCTAATAAGATTGTAATGTGTTATGCGTCGTGGTGGAGTTTATTAAATTCTATTGGTTTTTTGTAATTGGTTAACTAAGGACTGCTAGAATAATATCCTCTCGCAATTGTTTTACGTCTTTGAGTGGATGTCTGTTTTCTAGAGAGGTCATGCGAAATTTTCTAGATTTGGTGACTTAGTTTTAATCTGGTTTAGGGAGTTCAAGGTTGGTTCAATTTTTTGTAGAGGTATAAGGTTTAGGGTCTTTTGGTAGCATTCGCGGTGCGATTGGCGCTTAGGGGTATTCTGATTAGTATCGAGCGGGCTTGGTCCGTGATGCTAGAATCTAGGAATTTATTCTTGAATGAGTTAAAAAAAATTTTCTTTGCATGAAAGTGGAAGCATGGTTTGGGTTGAACTTGTAAAATGTGGCCCTAGGGCAATAACTCTAAAACTTGGAGTAGAATGGCGAATTAATTTAAAATCGACACACTTTGATGCACGATAGGAAAGGATGGGATATCGTTGTATTATGTTACAATGCTTATTTTGATATTGATGCTATGTTGATACTTATGGTTATGTTATTTGTTAGTTTTGATAAGGCTATGGTAGTATGTTGGCTATGATTTTGAAGTGGTATATTGTCTTGTGGGGTCGGTGGGACTCTTTGTCTTTGAAGGATTTGGTCGGGTCGTAGCCGTGTTGGTCGTTATGGCGGTTGAGAGCCCGACCGGAGGATTCATAACCTCGAGTGAGGAGAGTCCTTGTTCTTCATCATAAATTGGAGTCGCTATTTGGGTTTTGTCTTCTTTTGGTCTTCTTGGATTTAAGACAAAGAAAAGAGTATTATGTTCGCCTCTTTTGGTTGCTTTGCGGAGAAAGTCATAGATTTCTTCGTATGGTCGTTCCCCAAGTTGAAGTTTTGGTGAAAAAACTTAAGTCGTGAGAACTTAAGGTTTGGGCCTTTAAAAAGTGTTATTCAACCGATTCGCTTTTCCTTTCTATGAATTTATTTGTGTAACTCCTTTCCTTCGTGGAATTTTGGAGTTTGAGGTTTGGTTGGGGAGTTGTTGAATAGCGGGGCTTGAGTCTTGTCATTTCTTAAGTCTTTGAGAGTTGAGCTTCTTTGGAAGATTTGGTTGGCTTTTACGGAAGGATAAATCGACGATCGAGTAAGTTGTGGTTAGATGAAGATCTTCCGTAAAAGATTGATAGTCGGATTGTGTTGTTGGGGTAGTTGACCTAAGTTGATAAGATGCTAAAGACTCTAGTGTGGGTCTTGGTGACCCACAATTATAAGTGGAGGTCAGGAAATAGTGTTGGCGTAAGGTTAAAATTGGTTATGATGGCGAAGGAATAACAAGTTTGGTTGAGAAACCTGTTTTAATTAGGTGATGGTATTAAATTGTTTTGAGGTGTCCTCATTGGGCGGATCGTGTGGATTAATAATAAGCTTATAAGGTGTGGATAGTATAACCTAAAGGCGAGGTTGTAATTAAAGTCTTGAGAAACATTGGGTTGAATATTTCGGAGCTCGGTTTGCTCTTTAGCGGCAGTTGGCCTTAGAGCCATTTTGGCGATTTATGTCTCGGGAAGACGTTGCTTAAATTATTGGGGACTTGAATAATTGCTCTAGTGTGAGAAAAGAAGATGCTTAGTTGTGGTTCTTTGTGTGAGTATAATTTAAAGATTTATGCTCTTTGGTTTCGTTCTTAGGGCAAGATCGTCCTAGAAGGAGAACCATGTGTGGATGGGATTTGATGAAGTCCTAATTGGGGTTAAGTGTTGATGGTATATGGATTTAATGTGGAGAGTAGTGAATGGTGTTCTTGGACTTGATCTAAACCTTGGTGGGAGGATGGTTGGATCCGTTGTCCCATGGTTGTGTGGGATTAATTTGTTGGTGAAATTTGGGTGGAAATGGTCGCTAAATGCATTATTTTCTTAAGTTGTCGGAACCCTCGGTTTCATGGGTTAGACTCAATGTGGGGTCAGTCGGAAGTGAATGGTCCAGTTATGAACCTTTTTCTTTGAGTGGTTGTCTCGTTGTACGAGACAAGTTAGAAAGAAGGTAAAGTCTCATGAGGATAAAAAAAATGATTCATATCGGTGAAATGATTTTATGCCTAAGAATGGAAATTTTATTCCCTCTCTTTTTGGGTAAAGGTGTTAGTTGTCGAGTGAAAGGAGATTGGGGACCCAGAATTGGTTTTCTTTCTCGAGGTGTCTTGTTTTTCTTTAATCGAGTGTTTTCTCGATGTGAAGTTTTCACCTTGGAGCTTAAGGTGATGAAAATGGATTTTTGTTGTTAAGGAAAATTCAGTTTTCTTTGGTTTCGTGGTCGCTTCTGAAAAGAATTGTGCGGTGTTTCTCGTCTAAACTGAATTTCCCTTTCTCTTAAGAAAAAGGATGGTGGTTATGTGTATAGATGTTGGATGCGAAGATCGATTTTCAGTTTCCGAAATGTTGTTGCGGTTAGTATGAGATGTTTTGCTATGATAAAAGCGAGCTGATTTTCTTTGATCATTGTGATCGTGTTTGTAAAAGATTTAAGTGATGTTTCTTCTTAAGGTTGAGTTTTCCTCAATGTGAAATTTATTGCTTTGAGTTCAAGTTGAGGAAAGTAGTTGGCTTTGTTAGATGAAGCGAGATTCTCTTTGTTCTCAAGTGTGATACAAGAAAATCTTTGAGTAGTGAGTTTTGGTGGAGTATAGTAGAAGATTATACTCTTTAATTTATTTCGAGTAAAGGTAGATAGTAAATGGATCCAGTGGAGAGCATTGAAGGGTGTGGCATGTTTTGATCCAAATCCTTTGTGGGAGGATCAGTTGATTTTGTTGTCTCTTGCTCGTGTGTGATTATTTTGTTGGTGGGTGTTTAGAATCGGTTGGCGAATGCCTTGGTCTAAATGTGTTGGCAACCTTGGTTTCTGGGTTGGAATCAATGTTTGATTATGAATTGTTTCTTTGAGTAATTGTCTCAATGTGCGAGAAAGGTACGAAAGAAGGTGGAGTATGATTTTGGTCTTGTGATGGAAAGGGATTTGTGCCATGATGGGCGATTCGTTTCGATAGTAAGAAATGACATTGACTCTTTTGTTCCAAGGACAATAAATGCAAAAGATAAAGATTTATGTTTTGTGTCTGCGCAGATTCGGTGTTAAATGGTTGGAAATGGTGATATGTTCGGCATTGATTGTATGTATGAGTGATGTGACTCATGTTATTCTGTCATCACGAGTTGGTTGATTTGCGGTGTGGAGTTTTTAGAGAAGAGATTTAAGTTGGGTGAGTGAAATTGAGTAGAGAAATGAGAATTAAGTTTGGAAGTTAGTGTTATGATCTTAGGGAAGGATCGTTGGTTGATTGGAGGTTGTATATTGAAGCGTTAAAGAAGAGTTGTGCGAGTTGTCGAATTGTTTATGGCGGTATGATTTAGGGATTGGTGATCATTTGGATCCATTAGAGTTTTCGTGTGGGAGATGTGAATTCTCCGATTGAGTTAGTGCTTGTGGGATTCTGGTTTAAGAAAAACCATTTGGAGGTGAGAGCGCAAGGTAGATTTGGTTTAGCCTTGGTCTTTGAGTAAGACACGGTCTTGATTTTGTGCCATGTCAATTTAAGGAGGTAAGGTGAGTGTTGATTCAAAAGGGATGGAATGAGTTAAATCGCTTGCTTTTTTATTGGAAAGAGAAGTGGATTGAATTTTGGAATTCCTCGTGGGTGAGAAATACCCGGGTTTGTTATTTCGGGTATCCTTGTTTTGTATTTTGTTTCTGTTGTTCTTATTGGTGTTCTTGTTGTGGTCAGAATTCGAGGTCGAATTCTGTTAAAGGGGGGAAGAGTGTAATACTGTAGATCGTTTACCAGGGGTTTTGGGGCGGAATTGTTTTGTCTGCTTAAATTATTTGGTTCACTCGAAGGGTTTAACGTGGGATTTCTGGATTTTTGGAGGGTCTTCATTTCTTTTCTCCTAATTTTTCTCCCTCTTTCCTGTTTGTGGCTGAGAATGAGTTGGGGGCTGATTTGTATTTGTGGCTGAGATTGATTTGGGGCCTTGCCAATTTTCCCCATCTCCTGCCGACCCCTCTCTGGCTTTCTCCACCCGAGCAAAAAAAACTTCCTGCTGTCGAGCTCCTCTCCTCCCCTGGCGATTTCTTCTCCTGGTTTTCCCCTGCCGCCCTGTGTTGCCTCCACCCAGCCGTGAGCTCCTGGCGGCGCCCTCCTGTTCTTCCTTGTCTCGCGCCCTCTTCTCCCTGCGGACGGATGCAGTAGGGGTAGCAGCAGCATCCGAACTAGCAGTAGGAGAGCATTAGCAGACAATGACCGCAAAGAAGACCGACAGCAAAGCGATAGCGATGCAGCGATGGGGGAGGTGGCGTGGCAGCAGCAGAAGAAAGCGATGGCGATTGCAGGCGACGGTGCCCCTCGGTCGATTCGGCGCCGCCTAGGCCTCTCTCCGGCGACCTTCCGTCTCCTCCGGCTAGCATCCCCCACTTCCCTTCCTCCATGAGTAAAAATCTAAGGTAACAACCCTAGGGATTTTGGGGTTTAAATGGTGTGCATGCCATGTGTTTGATGAATTGCTCACAAGAGCATGTCTCTATATTAGCCCCTGTTTGATACTATGTGAGACATGAGGATACTATATATTTGTTTTCTATTTAGTTTTGAGACTTGTTACGCTTTGGGAGCTTCAAGTAGCATGTAGATCTCTATGTCTGAGTTGTTCATTAGTAGCGACTTAGGCGATGTGTTTTATCTTTGTCTCTGTTGAGTAGGCTAGAAGCACAAAGTTTCTAATTGCATGTATGGTTTCTGAGTTCTTTTGTTGTTAAGATTGTATAGTGTGGGATTTTGTCCTAGTGTATGATAATTACTGCTAAAGACTGATAGTATTTGAAATCCTAGAATAGTGAATGATTTGTTACTATTATTTTGTATGCTCATGTTTTGATTCCTCAAATGGTCATGTGAAATCAGAAATATAGTCACTATACCTTTGCTGGTAAATTTAGTTATAAAGGAGAGCAAGTGCTAAATGAAGGTTGGTATGATTTGCATTCTGGTTTTGAGGAAGTTGTCAGACTGATGTTCCCATGCTGGTAACACAGAGTGCAACTAGGTCATTATGTTACATGCGCCTGTATGATAATCTGCGGTTCAATATCTCAATTGTCAGTTCTTATTCCTCTATTTAAAGGTTAGTTCACGTTTGATACATTCCCTATTTACTCATAATGCAATGTGGATATGTTTCTTAAATTTGAACAATTAGCATGAGCATTTATGTTGTTTGATCTATGAAGTATTGAGAAGAGTTGGGTCTTTGAATGTTAGCTTAGTTTGTTAATGGTTTTGAATAAGATCCCAAATTGAGAGAGTTGTCAATGTGTTCTCCTATTATTAAGGTTTAATGTCTCATTGTCTAGTGGGTTGCGGAGTTTCCATTAGTGTGCATTGGAACTGTTTTTGGCAAGAGTGAGTTTTAAATCGCGCATTGAGGTATTGAGTCGGACTTTGATCCATTCTTGTGCGTAACGTTGTTTTCGAGGAAAGTGTCTTCGGAGTGGTCTTGACCCGAGTTGCCTCTCGCGTTGGTAAAGGCAAGTGCATCCTTAGAACGTTAGTAGGGTGTTAAATGTTTTGCTTGCGATAAGAGTATGAGAATTCTAATGGTTTGGTTATGTTTAATGGCATATCTAGAAGTTGTTCTTAGCATGGTAATGAGGATGGATGAATGTTAGCAAATTGGTAAGTTACTCAATTCCCATCTATTGCATTGCATTATGAAATTGTCTGAACGAGTATGGTTAAATTGATGCAAGTTAATTGGTACTTCCATATTGGTTATGACTATGTGTGGTGAAAATGAATGAGGATGAAATGCATTCACGTCAATTGCATAATTGCATTCATGATGGACGAGGCGTCCCATGTTGATCACGGGCCTCGGTGCTCACCCGTAGTGAGCACAAAAGTCCTACCTCGTAGTCCCATTCATCGAGGTGAATGGGAGCGAGTCGAAGAAGAGTAGGCCCCGCCACGGATGGGTGGGATTGAGGGTGCACACCGGCGGGTGTGCACTCACTATCTAGGTATACGCTATGACAATGTGCATTAGGAGCATGCATGGTGCATTCATTGTTTTGATTCATGAGAAAAAGGGATGAGAGCATAAAAGCATTGCATTGTGTGTTGCAATTGGTAAATGTTAATTGACGAGAAGGAAATGACAAGTTGATGATTTAGTCGTGGACTCATCTGGAGCGACTATTGTGGCGTGAGTATGGTTTAATTCGTTTCCGAGTTGTATGTGGAAAATGGGGATAGATCGGCTTCTTTTCTTTGGATGATTTCAATTAAGTATTGGTTATGTCAAAAGATGAAATAGTTGTGCTCTTATGTTTGGTTGTATATGAATTCAAACTGTATCTTTTATTTACGGATATCAATTGAAGAAACTTTTACTCTATGTCTTGTAGCATTATATTCTAGTCGAGTTCATTATTCTTATGCCTGATTGCACTTTGCTGAGTCTTGGACTCACGCTTGTTTGTTTTCTTGTTTTAGGTACTTTGAAGCTGGCTCGTTGGGTTGGGAGTAATAACACGCTTTGCAACTTGGCCTCCGCAATTCGTTAACCGATTCATTCAGTCTTGATATATCTAATAAGATTGTAATGTGTTATGCGTCGTGGTGGAGTTTATTAAATTCTATTGGTTTTTTTTGTAATTGGCTAACTAAGGACCTGCTAGAATAATATCCTCTCGCAATTGTTTTACATCTGTCTTTGAGTGGATGTCCTGTTTTCTAGAGAGGTCATGCCAAAATTTTCTAGATTTCGGTGACTTAGTTTTAATCTGGTTTGGGGAGTTCCAAGGTTGGTTCAATTTTTTTGTAGAGGTATAAGGTTTAGGGTCTTTTGGTAGCATTCGCGGTGCAGTTGGCGCCGGGGTGTTACACCTGGATAGCAGACATATCTCGTCTTTGTTTTGAAAATGGAAAAATGAGAGTACCCCTGTACTAAAGGTTTTCTCCTTTAACAAGGCGTACACCGTTGCATTGATAAGTAGAAACCCCTACAAGAAGACCTAGAAAGGAATGCTTGTGCAATCTCCCGCCTTCCATAAATGCATAGTTAAACTGGATAACTTAATCAGTTTAAGATTGCCCCATCCCAACACTTGTGGTTGCACGGATTTATCTTGAATCATACAACACGATGTTTGGTCCTTAATCCAACATGGGCAATCCTTCACCCTGCACTACGTACAAGTCCTCTTGTACATCCGGCTATTGCCAATAATTGCCCGCATCCAAATCCATAGTTTTGTTTGGGAGTTTTATCAAAAATATTAGTATCCAACAGTATCATATCCCAAACACATTTTCAATTTATCAAGAAACCATTTTTGATCTGATCATCATCATCGTTGATTCCTCGTTGATTCTAAAGCATGGCTAAGCATGGTTATTAAGTTGCATATACCCCAATTGACATATTGTCTAACCCTTTCCTATGGTTATCAAGGTTTTCATGTTCATACTTATTAAGGAAGTTTCATGAGACAATAGGTATATCTACCAGTACCACAAAATAGCGAATTTACTAAAAATAAACGCATGCATGAAATCATTTGATAAACAAAAGAAAAATAAACACTGGGATCAACATGATCAAAGGGGTGCTTGCCTTGCTTATTTGTCATCTAAGACAAGGTCGTAGTTGCAACTGGCGTTGTCGATGATGGAGTTAGTAACGTCGAGTTCTACACGTCGTCCCAACGAAAATATAGTAAATAATAAACTTTAATAAGGACAAAAAAATAGATAGTAAATTAAATAAAGGCTTGCTATAGAAAGTAGGGGTATTTTAGGTTTAGATTGAATGATTTCACATTCTCGTGTTTTAGTTCATTAATGTGTTCATATTAGAATAGTTAATAGGTTAAGCATGGTAGGGTTTCTTTTATGTATTATTTATTCTTGTTTTACGAATTCAAGAAGCTAAAATTATGTATTCTTTTACTTATAATATTGAATTCAAGATGCAAAAATTATTGAGATTAATAGAATTAATCATTAGTTGCAAGATTCATTGATTTTACTATTCATAATATGCTTTTTAGTAACCTTATCACTTAAGGGTTTTGCAATTACAGGATTCAGATGCAAAGCAAGATAATTTAAGAATATTTTTCTAGATTAATGTAGACCATATCCTAAGGATCATTTCTAGGTTATTCTTCACAATATTTGTATTTAAACGAGCTACTGAAAAGGCTTAAGTGTTCACATTATATTGTGAATGAATAGTGCTTGTTCTTTGATCGATATTGTATAGAAAAGTTAGATCTATTGATTTAGGCTACTGGTCTTATTTTTATGATATCTGTGAAAGTTTTGGTGATACAAATATCATATCCATTGATTTCTTATTTGCAACTAACGTCCGATTATTCATTTTATAGATTACAAAAATGTTAACACTTAAGGTTATTATACAAACCAGATTAATATGCAAATTATGATGAAGTAAGATTCTTTCTTCAGAATATGGTAGTATAAATTTTGTAGAGTGTTTCCAAACTGGCTTTATAAGTTTTAGCATTTAGACAAGTTATTTTATTTGCTGTTGAAATAGTACAAATGATCACAACATTAACGTTAAATCGGCCAAGATTCATTTTAAGTTTGTGACTACACTATACATGATTCTTTATTCATTTTTTTATATTAGCAGAGTGCAATCTTAGAAATGTTTTAGGACTATTTTTACATTATTTTGACTTTAACCGCGATAGATTATCTATTTATTATTGTTATAATTTACATTTTCTTTCATTAAAAGAATGCAAATTAATTCTTATTCTAAATATTTTTACATACATAGGTCCTTGCTGTTTCCAAGAACTTAATACAAATTATTTCATCATTTTATGAGCTATTATGTTTTTATTTTTATTAATGGCCATAAGAATTTTTATGTGAAATTATTTGTCAGTTTTATACTTAATGTAGAAATTTCAGGTAAAATTACTATTCACATAATTTATGAAAATTCTGACAATACATCTTGCACAGTTTTCTGATTTCTGTTTTTGATTTATCAGATAATATAAATATTTTAAAAACTTTTGAAACTTTTTATATGAGTTCATTATGATGTGATTATCCTTCCTTAAAATTATAATATTTATATGATTTTTATTTAATTTATTAAAATTATGAAATTCAGATTACTAGTTTTCTAATTTCTTAGTTTTTGAATTTTTAAATATAATAAAATAATTTATTAATTTCTGAAATTTTTACTATAGGTGAATTTATGACTCAAAAGATAATATGAAATTTTAAACTTTATAGAAGTCATGATTGTGTTTATTAAATTCGACAATGCTCACATTGCTAGTCTTGGTTCATTAAATGAATTTGTATTTCATGCATAAATGTTGGACATGACATTTTAAAATTTAAATTTGAGGTTATAGTGTATTATTGAGATTATCCAGGATTTATAGATTTTATTGACTTTAGATTTAATTTCTTTTATTCATCTATTACTTGAAAACACTTTTCCAATGAGGCAAAAAGTCAAGAAAATTCCAAAAAATTCAGAAAATTCAGAAAAAGCATTAACAAATATAATTTAATTCTGAATTTTAATTTATTACTTTATTTTAATTTTCAGGATTTTACTGAGTTGATGTTATTTGATCTCTTTTGCCTCTTATGGTTGCAATGCGGCGAACTGCGCATAGACGCCGAGCGTCTTCGATATTGCCACCGTCGACACCGACTTCACCACTGAGACCAACGAGCAAGGCAAGCACCCCCTTGAACATGTTGACCCCAATATTTTTAAATTAAGTTATATTATTTTGCCAAATCTATTATGCATGCGTGTACTTTCATTTAAATGCTAGCTTGAGGGAACTGGTAGCTACACATGTGATTTTATGTACCTCCTTTAATGATCATGGAGATGTGAACCTTGATAGCCCTAGGACAATGCTAGATAATACTTAATGTCATTATGGGCGTATGCTAATATATACATACTGGAATACTTAGCCATGCTTTAGGTTAGGAGCAAACATGTTGAATTGTCTCTTGAAAATTGTAAATTGTTGGGTTTGATAATTATGGGTGTTGATATTTTATCCTAAAAACTAAAAATAAAAAATAAAGTTTTGACGCGGGCGATTATGGCAATAGCCGATGGTGGAAAAGACTTGCACGTAGTGTAGGGGGAGATTATCGCCCATGTCGGATTAAAGACCGAACTATGAGTTATTTTCAAACCAAGAAACATGTACAACTAGGGGTGGGCATTCGGTTAATTCGGTTTTTTCGGTTCGGTTTTTTCGGTTTAAAAATATTTCGGTTTTTGAGAATTGTTAACCGAACCGAACCGAATAATTTAGAAAACCGAACCGAATTAACCGAATTTATTCGGTTCGGTTTTTTCGGTGTTTCGGTTCACCGAAAAATGCAAGCAGCAAGTCCCTGACTCCCTTGCTTGCCGCCCGTTCGTTGCTTCGTGCTCACCGCCCGTGCTCGCCTCTCGTGACCCGCTCCGCGCTCAGCACTCACCGGCCGGCAACGTAGAAGGAGGCCATGGTGGCGAACATGGCAACCCAAACAGAACCCCTCCAAGAAATGAACCCACAACAAGAAACACACTAAAAGAGATCAAATCTGGTGCATAAAGCAATAAATCAAGAACCACGCCGCTCACAAATCCCCCAGAGATCTGGCGGAGGCTTCGAAGAGAAATATTCCAAGGCTTGGGAGTCGGAAGTTCGCGGCAGAACTACGTACGAGCTCATGGTGAAGGTTTAGGTCGCACAAGACGTCCTCCATTGGGCACCCAAAGATGAGCCCCATCGCCATCGCGCCCATGTAAAACACCGGCGCCGGCCGCTAGTGCCGACTAGACTTCTTCGCGCATTGAGAATGGGGCGGAGCTAGGGCGGTGGTGAGTGCAGGCGGTGGTAGCGACACTTCGGGAGGAAGCCAGGGAGGGCTGGGCGCTTGGGCCGGCTGGCGTCGTGGCCACAACCCGCCGAATCGCGAGGCAGTGAGGAGAACTATGCTTGATGGAGTGAATGACTGATGGGGAACGAAGGAATCAGTCACGACACGAGTGAACGAGGGATTGAGGGGAAGTGGGGAGCTAAGGGCCGAAGTGTTGACGCCTTGACGGGCTGATGGGCCGTGTGTCCGTGCGGCTGGGCGAGCGAGTCCAAGACCTGCGATGCAAGTCCACGACGATCGGTAAATACGGTTTTTCGGTTTCTGAGATTGCAAAACCGAACCGTAAACCGAAAACCGAATAGAATTAAAATAAAAACCGAACCGTAAACCGAAAACCGAAAAAACCGAAATAATCGGTTTGTTCGGTTCGGTTCGGTTCGGTTTTTCGGTTTCGGTTTAAAAGTGCCCACCCCTATGTACAACCACAAGTGCTAGTATGGGATAGCCTTAACATATTCAGTTATTTAAGTCTAACTTTGCATCATGGGAGGTTGTAGTAGTATGGGTTGTTCCGTGATGGATTGCTCAAAGGGGCGCCCACACCACGATGATGGGAGCAACGCTTGCCAATATAATGGTGTACACCTTAATATGGGGAGAAGTAGGGTAGTGGGGAGTAAACCACTTGTTGTGCTAAATGAATCAACCCTCTTCTGCCGCCATATTAAAGGGTTTGTCGTTACTGGACTGGTGTAAAGTTAGGGTTAAGTAATGTAACAGTTATGTTATGATCTCCTTACCGACACACCAAAGGAAGTGTGTCGAATGGCCTAGTAAAAGAGCCTGATCATTTCTTATAGGTAAAGTTGTACACCTCTGTAGTGTGTAAATTTAATTTATTAGCCCCGCCCGCGGTCATGGGCACTTGGTACGATCATCACATGGTTAGAAATTGATGAGGACATCACCAGCATGGATACGATCAGTGTGACCGCTGCCCCTCCTTCCTCTCCGGCCGCTCCAACGACTACCGACGCTGCTCCATCTTCGTCACGTACGATCGACGCTACGGCATCTTCGTCGCTGAAATACCTTAATCCAAAAGCTCAGCTATTCAAGCCCACATCAACAGACAAGGGCCTCAAGAACACACCCCAAGGACAGCCCACGCGTCAAGGAAGGCCCATATGGAAGCCCAAGATGCCAAAAAGCCCGGTTCGGCCATCCAGCAGCATGCCAACTTCAAACGGGCATAACTCGGGCTCCTGGACTCCGTTTTCAGCGTGCGACCACCCGTTTGAAAGCTTAGGAGATAAGCTTTCCAATGGATCTAGCTCCACTTCCAAATTCGGTACAAATTAATGAGAAAATGCGGAACAATGTCACGGGCCAGAAATTCAGGGTGCTGCGTCACCTCACTTTTGGGCCTATGGCCCATGTATCTTAGGGTTTTGGTGGCCACCACTATTTTGGCTGCCCTACACCTCCTGGCCGCCACCATTCTTCTATGCTTAGGTTTTGTTGTGTTTTGGTAGACCCCTTGTGCGTCCCTCCTCGTGTTCGCGTGTGTCGACTAGACTACCCGTGACGAGAAACAGAACCTCACCCTTGTATCTTTGAGATTATTGGATTGGAATTGCTCTCACCTTGTTCTTGCATGTTCTCGGTTGCAACAGGTACAAGGATCGATCGGGTCTTTGATTCGGTTGATCGCCTCGTGTGGTGACGTTGCGATTACTTGGTTGCTGATCTCGTGGTTAGTAGCCGATCCATCTACTTCGTGCGCTATCAAACCGACGTATCGTTCTCATCAAAACATCGGGCCGACCTAGTGTGCATCAGAAATTTTATTATTTTGCAAAACAGGGATGAATATGGAAATATTGTTGGAAAATCTGTATTTCAGGTATTAAGATAGAAAATTGGTAAGAATGTTACGACGCTCACATTCATGGGGAAAACTGTGAGTTATTATGTTATGTGTACTTGCTTATTTTCATATTCGAAAAACTTGCTCTTATAAAATACTGCTTGCAAATTACTATTCAATATTTATGATCATCTTTGCTCACTGCAAAATAACCGTAGAAGCTTTCTCCTTTGATATAGCCTGCATTTTATCTTATATGCATTTGTCATACACTATAGTCTTGCTGAGTACAAATGTACTCAATCTTGCTTAAATTGCTAGTTCAGTGGACGAGGAAAGCGAGATTCCTAAGGACACTTATTTCGCCGCAGGTTACGGGGACTATTCTGACGAGTTTTTCTAGGACCATCTGCTGGTCAGTTGCCTGTGGTATTTTGGGCAAAGGCATACTACTAGGCCCGTATCTTCCACTGCACTTTAATTCGGCCCTTAGGCCATATTGTAATGACTCTGTGCTATTATGTACGTTATGGACTCTTGTATGGATGTGATATCAATGTTGTGAAATATGCGTACTAGCTATTGATCGCGGGACTAGTACATTATGCATATGAGACCTTCTCGGTATTCCATGCCAGAAGGAGGGCCTCAACATAAATCTGCAAAAGTTTCAAAAATTCAGACAGTGCTACTGTCCTGATAAAAGGCTAACTGGAAAATTTCAACCGGATGAAAAATAGTACAAACCACATTAGAACATTTTAAAAATTTTGTCTATGGTCTTTGACACATCATTGATGTTCTCATGAAATATTCAGATGATGATCAATAGGGCTGGAAATTAACCTCGAGGCTCGCAGCTCGGCTCGAACTTGGCTCGGCTCGGTATGGCTCGGCTCGGCTTGATGCAACAGTGAGCCGAGCCCGAGCCTACTACTCAGCTCGCTCAGCCAACGAGCCGAGCCTGAGCTGGCTCGCGAGCGGCTCGTTGGCTCGTTAGGCTCGGTACCGACCAGCTGCTTTTGTGGACTGTGGTTAAGTTATGAAACAAATAACAATGCCATCAATGGCCTATCAACAAGAATACAAACATTGAACGAGATAATGCAGAAATAAATATATTCTCAACACTTCATGATTTGCATTACAAACAACTGACTCGGCACATTAAACAAAACTTCAGAGGTCCAAAATGCTCTTATCTCCTTGGCTCACACTTAAAAATTTCCATGTCTCGTAGTAAGCCGCCAAGCCCCAGAACAAAGCTGGCCTTCTTCCAACTGCTTTTATGGCTGCAAACAAGAGAACAGTAAGTACTCGGTGGCCGAAACCGAAAAGTAACAAAAGTAGGTAAAGAAATAACATCAGAATAAAAACAATTGAAATCCGAAGAACTTGTTATGTGAAGGGTCAAGATTCAAGAAAGGGTAGGAATGGTGCTCTTCTCCATTGAGGGACAGATAACAGATTGTTATTCCTCTTGTTCTATTAACAACAAAAAAACTGTCTTACTGACATTTTGGAAAATCCCCAGTTAGTTGATTGTTTGACATATTTAGAGAGATCCATTTTGCCTATAAATGGTTGTGCCAACTTCGCTGGTAAAGCCCCACTCAGTTGATTCCTTGACAGGTATAAGGTGTAAGCATTAGAAAAAACAGCCCAAAACCAGTCAGGCAAGACATCATTTATGCTTTTGTTTGAAATATCAAGGTTATTTATATCAGCTTGCCATCTCAGCCATGCAGGGAATTGAGGCCCTAAGCCACATGACTCGAAAAATCCTTCCGTTAATCTACATGGCGGTGAGGCCGAGCCAACTAGCATGTTACGAGAGATCAAGATAATCGAGACTTGTCATGCAATGCATGTTTC
>JAYEVE010000771.1:0-80670 GCA_036346375.1 Guadua angustifolia
CATAATAATACCAGATTATTTTGTTAAATAGACATCTCAAGCATTTTATGAACTAAAGTGGCACACACATCTTGTGCCGCAGTTTGATGTTGATTAAACCTCGGAATAAACCAACTCAACCAATCATTTGATACTACAGTTGTTAATAGATTGGCACATCTCAATCTTTTGTTGACAACAACATACTCAATTTGTTTATTCAATCTACTATTCCGCCATAGTATAGAAGAAGGAAAACCTGATGCATTGTATTGCTAACTGTGATATGTTACTAATAAAATTATAAAAGTAAGATCCAAAACCCAGTATCTTACCATACTTGCTTCACCAAACGGCCCAGTAGTCCGTTACCTTTTTGTATCAATATATTCCTCAGCAATTGTTAGTTCTGGATTTTTTATTGGTTTAAAACCCTGGCAAGCACTCACAGTATAACAACCTTCTTGAGTCAAATGCATATTTGTGCCTGCCGAATAATTGATACTATTAAGGATCACTGGATTAAGTATCATCTGGACAAAATACACTCAACTCGAATGAGGCTTGTGCACATTTGAAAACAAAAATCTGCACTTTACTTGCAATAATTTCTGATGGGATCCCAGAATTTTCAGCAGGACCTATATAGTGTAAAAAAAAGTCATACAGGAGATCAAGAAACTGCATCAAAAATTTGCAGCACACAAGCTTAATGCAGCCCCTGGATGCAATGCAATCATAAAACAACCCGTGCAAGACTTCTTCCACATTATTTCAGAAATAGCTTTCCATAGGAACCAAGTGGTAAGAGGACAACAGAAAGCAGCATGGCCAGTTATAAAACTGAATTAACAAAATTGAAACATCGCACAACATGTCATCACTAGATCAAATAATATTATGAATCATACATACAGCTCTTTACTAGTAGATTTGGTATTCTCTAACAACAAACTATTTCAGGGATCAATTGTGCAGATAGAGATTTGTCCTGGTTTGAAAACAATGAGGGTATTCAACTAATTTACCTGCATTTGTAACTACATATGGAATTTTGAGATTTCAAGGTATCAAACTTAGTCGAAGATGCACCTTCAACAATTGAAATGGCAGTGAAGTCAAGAACATTACATAAGGTCTGCATGGTCATTAAGATTTATCATGCGTATAAAGCATTGCTAAGCAACCTCGAGAATGCAGAATGGACATCTAAAATTTGGATCTTCTCTTTCCTTTAATGGTATGATCCGATAGCAATGGGCGACCATCCCAGGGATGACTTCCTAAAGGCAAAGATGCAAATTCATTAAATACTTCTATGGAGCTAAAAAATATGCATGGAAAAGGCAATAAAACTATTACTTCCAATTTCGAGAAGGTAAGCCTCATGTTGTTAATTCTATCCAAAAAGTGGCGTTCAGTTTCATGCTCAACCTAGAATATCAACAAAACATCAAATATAGCGCATCATTCAAATTCCTTGTTAGATTAATCTGACAAAGTAAGAATAGATTTATTGTTCATAAGTTATTGAAGATAAGCATATTTGTTGGCAAATGCAGAATATTTGAAATTTTGAAGCAATTGTCATGTTAGGAAATTAGGAGAATCAATTCAATTGAAGTTAGTTCAAACTGCTCATAGTTTTCAAATTCAATGCGTAAATGATTAAATTCATGTTTTGCACAATGTTAAGTGTCTGTTTGCAACAATATTGTTTACTATTTTACGCAAGATGAATTGAAACATGCGGATTAATATTATTGAGTTTTTAATTGCGCTTCTTGGTTCCATGGGTTGAGGTTCTTTATCCGACAATTCTAGCATATATCTCAGAATCTTCGCGCTTTGAAAAAGTGCCACTAATTAGGATATTCATGCCCAAGAACTATGAGGATTGATCATCCTATCTGACCTTGTACAGATTGCACATTGCGAAGTCGTATGGACATCTGACAAGAGGAACATCCATTTAGAAGCCATCTCAATCGCTTCATGTCCGAAGTCGCATTCGCTCCTATCCCTTTACGATGATGAATCTATAACCAAGATGGTTCTGAAGATCAATGCATTTCGCATCAACAATGGAGTCTATGCCTACACTTTCACAGCTAATTTTTTCTTTACCGTTGAATTAATTAACAAGAGAAGTGTTAATATTGCTAGTTATACCTTTTTTGATAGCACAGTGCCGCTTTTTCGTAATAGAAATGATAACGATACTATAGGCTTGATAATCTTGTAAGTATGCTAAGAGAGATAGGTTTGTTGACATACAGATCAAAGACTACTAATGAATTGCGACAGGAGGTTGGGTGCTCTGTTATAAAGTTGGTATGCGTCTGTAGGGCTTGAAATTTTTCCAAATGTAGGATGTTCCATTTTGTTGCGAACATATGCATGTGTGGAGCACAATGCTTATAATTTGCGTTCAAACAATGATACAATCTAATGCAGAATGCAATCCTGCGTTGTCTCGCACTTCCAAAATTGCATTTCTATGCACTAACAACAAATCCGCTAAATTTCTAATATTCTATGTTTGAACCTATATGTCAGTTCCCAACAAGTTATCAACCTAAGCTATCATATGCCCTTATTTTATGTTAACTAAGCAAAGGTGAAGTAATGTCGTACAAGTTTTGAATTTTATATCTTCAGCTATGAAATAAGCATTTGTGTAGCTATAAAATAAGGATACAGAGTGTCTAGTTACTCCATTATTGTAGTGAATCATGTTTAAGCCATCTTATGTATTTCTTAGTTAAGCATAGAAGGATGTTCAAGCTGTTAATTTCATCTTTCTTATAGATTAGTCATACACTTATGGGATGTATTCATCGCTGAATGCAATAGTGATCTACATACCATTAAACATACAGAGGAGAGAATCCTGTTTAGAGATCACATCTTGTAGATTGCTTCAGCATCAGTAATTGACGCGATAATGTACGATATAGTAAGTCTAATCGCATCACACTATGCTAGATTGTGAATTCATGAATTATAGCATTTCTATGTTGAACCTAATTAATGAAGCGATTGACTAGATAATAGTGAATACTTTGTTAGCAATCAATGCCATGTTAATCATCGTTATTGTTTTGTAATTGACTAAGTCAATTGAATCATGAAGATGTTAACATATGTTAATGTACATATATAAGACATATGACAATTATGTTATTTAATGCTTACATTGGCATATAGTAATTGACATAATCTAACTAAGATAGTTAGATCTGTTGATTTATGTATGACGATGTTATATTAATTATACAATGTAATTTGGATCAAGATGTAAGTCATAATTGAACTTGATAACAATTGGTTTTCATCGCCTAAAATCAATTATTTTATTATATTATACTAAGTATTTAAGCCAATAGTTAGAATCTTATGTTTACTAAAGGTTTAGCTATAATTGTTCACATGCATCAATTAGAACGATTGGAGTAAAGAATGCATCACGTCCAACAAAATTACTATAATAAGACCTATTAAGATATGTTATGTAATGCTTAATTTATATTAGTAGAGATAAGATATTTATGTTAGCTAATTAAGGTAAGATGTTAGATTATATTATGTTAACATCTGCTAACATCTTATGTAATTACATAATTAACATAAGATGTTAACTATGTTAATTACTATATAAGATTATATTATGTTATTATGTTACATAGCTACACATAGTAATTACATAATTAACATAAGATGTAAACATGTTGTTTAGGAACTAACATAATGTAATCTTACATAGTAATTACATAAGATGTAAATATAGTAATTACATAACATAACTATGCTAATTAATATAATTAATTATGCTAATATTACATAAGATGTAAACATAGTAATCTTATGTTAGCTAATCTTACCATGTTTACATCTTATGTTATGTAATTACATAGTGATCATAAGATGTAAACATAGTAATTACATAATATAACTATGCTAAATATGTTATGTAATCTTACATTGGCATAGTAATTACATAACTACGTTAATCTTACATCTTATGTTATGTATGGCAGATGTTAATTAACCATACAATGTAAACTTGATCAGAAGATGTGTTAATTAATTCCTGAACAAGTGGTTATGTTTTATTTTTTTGATTAATTAACCACTAATTAACCAAAGCAGTACAAAGTTTCTTAACCACACAATGTAAACTTGATCAGAAGGTGTGTCAAAAAGTTTTTTAACCACACATGTTTATATTATTGGGTTACATAACCTAATTAATCATCTTATGTGGGTTACCTAAGATGTAAACATAGTAATGTAACCCAATGTTGTATTATTGGGTTACATACTTACATAACCTAATTACATTAGTGGTTATGTAACCCAATAATGCAACATGTGTGGTTACATAACCTACGATGTAAACATAGTTATGAGAATAAAATAAACTCCTGAACAACACGTTTACATTATTGGGTTACATAACTATATTTATATTATTGGGTTACATATTTGGACAACATATGTGTCTACGTAAGTGTTGCATTAGGACATCAAGCAGCTTCTCTGACGCTTGACTGTATCAGTGGAGCACAAACTTTAACTTGCGGTGGAAGCATACCTCATCAGTGACAAATACAAAAATAAATGATTACATGAGGCTATACCTTCCTCAGAAAATTGGGTAAGTGAATCTGAGTTTTACTGCCTTCTTCCGTGCATAGTTTTTTTAGCTTCATATATTGTTTTTAATGAATTTGCATCTTTCACTTTAGGTCATCCTCTTAGGGTGTTCAGCCCTATGTGGGCGTTCGCTATTAGAACTGATACACCGATTCCAAGAAAGAAGAAGCATCTAAACTTTAAATGTCTCTTGTGTAGCTCGACAGTGTTCAAGGCTAGAAACATCACTCCTACCATGGAGAAACACCTGAAGGAATGCCCTGGCATGACTCCAGAAGTTGATGAGCTTTTTAAGATAGTCTTGATGCATGTTGATGATCAAAAGATTGGTTGTTCAGCGCAACTTGTTCATAAATATGGTAGTCGGGCAAGAAAAATTGTTTAAATGTCGTGTGATCGAATGGCGGCCGATTCTTGTTTAATCTTGATTCTTACATGCTCCCATGTCTCAGCGTATGATGATCCTAGGAATCATGATGATCCTGAGAATCATGATGATACCGAGACATGGAAATAGATAGAGGAATCAGCACGAAATATCTTCGCATGCTCACTGTCATCCTAATCATCAGCGATACGAAACAATTTCCTCTTGCCTGGACTACCACATTTATGATCAAGTTATGCTAAACTGCCAATCTTCTGATCATCAGGCTGCATCAAGGCTATCTTAGAACGCTCATCAACTTCTGGAGTTATGCTAGGGCATTCCTTCAGGAGTCTCCATGAAAGGAATGATGTTTATACCCCTTGAACTGTCTCGAGCTACACACGAGACATCTGAAGTTATGATGCTTCTTCTTTCCTGGAATCGGTATATCAATCCCGATAACAAACAGCCACATGCAGCTGAACACCCTATGAGGATGACTATACCTAAAGTGAAATATGCAAATTCATTAAAAACAATCTATGGAGCTAAAAAAAATATACACGAAAGAAGTCAATAAAACTCAGATTCGCTTACCCAATTTTCCGAGGAAAGTATAGCCTCATGTAATCATTTATTCTTGCATTTGTCACTAATACGGTGTCGGAATTTTTAGCAGGACTTGTCAAGGTATCAAACTTAGTCTAAGAGACCGCAGCACCTTCTGAAAGAAGTAGGTTTTTGGGAGAATGAATTGATTCTCATTGACAGGATTTGTACAATATATAATGGTGACAGTCATACAAAATAGGAAGACTAAACCTATACATGGAGGTGATCTCCTATATATGGTACTGGAGATATACACAATAAAGGCTGATTGAGGCGCCAGATATGGTAGCCTGGGGGCGCTGTATATGGAAGAGGAATATACTCTAACACCCCCCCGCAATCTCAGCCGGGAGGAGTTCGGACGTTGAGATTGGCACGAAACTCTTGGAAAACTGCCGTCGGAAGCCCTTGGTGAAGATGTCGGCATATTGGTGGGACGTGGGGACGTGAAGAACACGAACATTGCCGAGAGCAACGCGCTCGCGGACGAAATGAAGATCGATCTCCACGCTTCAGGCGCCGATGCCGCGGGGTTGGTGGAGAGGTACACAATACGACATTCTCGCAGAGACAACGATGGCGTGGCGAAGGGGTTGGCGGCTCGAGAAGGAGTTGACGGCCGAAGAAGCCTCGCCACGCCATGCGACCACAGCACTCGCCTCGGCGCCGAAAGGACACCGTGTGTTGCCGCTAGACGCAGAATCGGAGGTTGAGCCGGCCAAGATCCGTAGACGGTTAAATCATGGGACTCGCACAGAGATCAAGGTCAGAGTGGAGGTGCCCTTGACATAGCGGAGAATCCGCTTGACTAGCTGAAGATGCTGTTCGCGGGGATCATGCATGTGAAGGCACGCCTGCTAAACTGCGTGAGTGATGTCCGGACTGGTGAAGGTGAGGTATTGGAGAGCGCCGGCGAGGCTTCTGTAGAGGGTGGGATTGGCAACGGCCGGTCCTCCATTTGTCGAAAGCTTCATACGCGCCGAGAGGAGCGCGGAGGGTGACACTCAGACATGCCAAAGACGCCGAGAATCTCGCAGATACTTGCCCCGCGATGAAGAAGGCTATGCTCGGCGGAGACGGCAATCCCGAGGAAGTGGTGCAGGTCGCCGAGGTCGGTCATGGCGAACTCTTGCTTGAGGTCGATGAAGCGGCGAAGCAGTCCTGGGGAGGAGGCGGTGAGGATGATATCGTCGACATACAGTAGCAAGTAGGCGATGTCCGAGCCGCGGTGGTAGATGAACAAGGACGAAGTCGGACTTGGAGTTGAGGAACCCGACGGCGGTGATGAAGGAGTGGAAGCGACTGTACCAAGCCCGAGGGGCCTGCTTGAGGCCGTAAAGGGACTTGTTGAGCCGGTATACATGCTGGGTACGATCCGGGTCGACGAAGCCGGAGGGTTGCTGAGCGTAGACCGTCTCAGAAAGGACGCCGTTGAAGAAGGCGTTCTTGACGTCGAGTTGATGGATGGGCTAGGAGTGGACGACGGCGATGGAGAGGACAGTCCGGATGGTGGCCGGCTTCACCACCGGACTGAAGGTCTCGTTGTAGTCGTCAACCCGGGAGAAACCGCGAAGAACCCAGCGAGCCTTGTACCGGGCGAGGGAGCCGTCGGAGTGGAACTTGTGCTTGAAAATCCACTTGCCGGTGACTATGTTGGCGCGTGGGGGAGGCGGCACAAGATCCCAGGTGTTGTTGCTCAGTAGCGCGGTGTACTCATCGATCATGGCCGCCCTTGATTGGGATCGCTGAGAGCACCACCAGACGTCCTCGGCCGTGAGAGGGTCTCGAGAAGCCACATGCAGCTGGTACAAGGGAGGCGACAGTGTACCTTCCTTGCTGCGTGTGGTCATTGGATGTGATGAGGTCGGGGGCGTCGAAGGAGCACTGGGCTGCGGGCGCCGACCGTACACCTATGTCACCGGAGGAGGGGGAAAGAGTCGGGGTTCCAGAGCTGGGCCGGCACCCCAACGGACAGAGGAATCAGCGTTGCTGGTAGAGGACATGGGGCTCCCACCGTCTGGAGCAGGAGGCGCAGCTAAGGGGGGCAGTCGAAGTCTGCCTTCCAGGGGGGACGACTGAGGCGCCTCCTCAGCCCTAGGCGCCACCCGAGCGGGAAGGGGCGCCCCTGGCATGTCATCGGCAGCTGCATCCAAAAACATGTAATCGGAAGGGGTGCTGTTGGTGAGAGTGTGGTTGGCGAAAGGGAAGGTGTTTTCATCGAAGACGACATGGCGAGATGTAAGGATGCGGTTAGTGGTGAGGTCGAGACACCGATATCCCTTGTGGTGGTCAGGGTAACCGAGGAAAACACATTCGGTGGAGCAAGGGCTAGTTTGTGGGCGGTTGTGGCGGAAAGATTGGGATAGCAGCGACAACCGAAGACACGGAGGTGATCATATGTGGGTGGAGTGTGGTATAGAGCCTGGAATGGTGTGCTGAATTTGAGGAGTTTGGTGGGCTGTCGATTAAGGAGGTAGGTGGCTATGGCGAGAGCTTCGCCTGAATAGTATGAGGCATGGAAGCTTGGAGGAGGATTGTGCGAATAATGTTATTGACGGAACGTATGATCCGTTCGGCCTTGCCATTTTGCTGGGATGTGTATGGGCAAGAGAGGCGGAGGTGAATCCCGTGTTCTAGGAAGAAAGAGCGAGCTGTGGCATTGTCAAATTCACGACCATTATCGCACTGAATGTTTTTGATTTTGGTGGAGAAATGGGTGGAAACGTAGGTGTAAAAATGGCGTAGGGTGGAGAAGGTGTGTGACTTAAGGCGGAGAGGGAATGTCCATAGAAAATGTGTGTAGTCATCGAGACAAACAAGGTAATACTTAAAGCCCGAGAGACTAGAGACAGGCGATGTCCACAAATCGCAATGGATTAATTCAAAAGGTGCGGAAGTATTGGATACAGACGGGTGAAACGGTAAACGAACATGTTTGCCCAACTGGCAGGCATGACAAACATGAGGAGAAGCTTTGCTAAAGGGTATAACAAGCAACTTTATGGAGGTGGGGAATGATCTGGTCGCCAGGGTGCCCCAACCGGCGATGCCACAAGGTCTGGTCGGAGATGGTGACGGTGAAGACTTGAGGCTTGGATGCAAGGTGGAGTGGATAGAGGTCCCCGCGGCTATTGCACCTCCGAATCACTGCCTTGGTACGGAGATCCTTCACAGAAAAACCAAACGGGTCAAACTCAATGGAGCAGTTATTGTCTCGAGTAAATTTACGAACGAAGATGAGGTTGGCAATAATGTTGGGGGACACTAAGACATTGGACAGATGGAGGGGGCGGGTGGTGGTGGGAAGGTGCTGGTCACCGAAGGCAACAACGGAAGGAGGAGCTGCTAGCAACGATTTTGGCGGTGGACGGGGAATGGGAGTGGACAGTAGAGAGATTACCAGAGTCGGACGTAAGATGACGAGAAGCGCCCGAGTCCATGTACCAGGAAGATGGGTCCGGCTGTTGCAAGGACATGGCGTTCATGGCTTGGACGAGAGAGGCTTGATCCCAGCTGGGACCGGAGAGACCTCCCATGTTCGGTGTAGATGGAGGAGGGGGTCCCCGGAGCGGACGCTCGAGGCGGAGCCATGCCAAGTGAGCGGCGACAGAGCTATGCCGAGGAGGAGGCGAAGAACGCTTAGGGTCAGGCCCGAGGATCCCGGGTGCAGAGGCGGAGGACGGCCACATCCGAACGTGCTTGGCCCGTGGATTGTACAGAGGACGACTTTAACGGCGGTGGAGGAGGAGGATTCGCCGCTTCGCCGCCATGGCTACCCTGCCGTTGCCACCACTCGCCGCCATTGCTGTAATTGCGCCCCTTGTTCTTCCTTTGCCTTGCTGCCTCTGTATGAAGACCGGGAGGAGTTGGTACTGATGGAGCGTCCGGTGTTGTTGCCGGTGGTGTTGCTGGAGTAGAGGGCAGCAGCACCGGAAGTCTGGACCGGCTTGAGCTCAGCCTCCTCGAGAAGGAGCAAGGAGCGCACCTTCAGGAAGGAGGGTAGCGGGTCCTGCAATTTGATGAAGGCGGCGATGTGACGATAGTTCTCGCTGAGCCCTCGGAGGAGAGTGAGGACGAGCGTCGGGTCGCTGACGGGGTGACCGATGTCGGCGAGAGAGTCAGCGAGAGTCTTCAGCGCCGAGTAAGCCAGAGCGGAGAGGTCTCCTTGCGCCAAAGTCATGGAACTCGGCTTCAGAGCGAGCCGCGAGGTGCTAAGTCATGGAAGAGCGCCCCAAGCTCTCCCTGATGACGCGAGTAGAGGCGCCATTGCGCAGATTTGCAAGTGTCGAGGATTTCTGACACCGAGGCGTAGAGAAGGGATTTGACGGCGAAGTTCATCATCTCCCAGGAGGGGTCTGGAACGATGGGTGCATCGGCGAGGAGATGGGCAGTAGCACCGAATTTGCCGACGAGAATCTCGAAGAGTTCTCGCCAGCGGGAGTAGTTGGGAGGGTTAAGCTAGAGGGTAAAGGAATATGTGTCTTCACGTTGACGGTGGAGAGGGCGGAAGCGGGGTGAGGGGCGCCGCCAGGAGGTGCCGCGCCGTGCTGGACACCGACGTCAACAGAGAGAACAGGGGCGTTCATGGTGTTGACAGAGGATGCGGTGGACATGCCGACACTAGCACGAGAGGAGGCGGACAGAAAGATGAGAAAGGCTAGAGAACCTAGACGTCTGATACCATGAAAGAAGTAGGTTTTTGGGAGAATGAATTGATTCTCATTGACAGGATTTGTACAATATATAATGGTGACAGTCATACAAAATAGGAAGACTAAACCTATACATGGAGGTGATCTCCTATATATGGTATTGGAGATATACACAATAAAGGCTGATTGAGGCGCCAGATATGGCAACCTGGGGGCGCTGTATATGGAAGAGGAATATACTCTAACACCTTCAACAAATTCAACAAATAGAAATGGCAGGTAGAAGTGCATAAAACATTAAGAAAAATAAGGCTACTGCATGGGAGTGCAATTAAGATTTATCATGCGTATAAAACAGTATAGAACGTGAAGTAACCTACAGAAGAATGGCAGAATGGAAAACTTAAGAAAAAGATCCTTCCAAGTAGATCTTTCAAATATAACTTCTACAATAAAAGCGAACAATATGCATAGAAACCAAACAATAAGGGGTGCAATAGAATGTAGCATGGCAAAGTACTAGAGGGCATGGGCCAGAGAGCACAGGTAGGACCAGTCCAAATACTTGGCGGGCCCATGGTGTAGCAAGGGCCTTTGATTGAAACGATTACTTCGTCTAGTTAAAAAGGAAAGTTAGAATTTTCCTTCTAAATTTGACAGTTATTTTTTATTGTTATATTTTTAGTAAAAGCAATAGAATTCTAATATTATGATATGTCAAACACATGCCTACGCATTCTTGTGGACAATCTCAACACTATATAAAAGTTCTAAGGTTCAATGGAGACGAAAGAAAAATTGAGGAAGTAGAACATGTAATGGCAACACCTGTTCAAACATTAAACAAACAACTGCAAGCTATCACTAGATCAAATAGTGATGAATGTGGCTATGCCAGAGGGAGTATGTACAACTGTTTTTGTAAGTAATGAAAGATGGAGATAACAAACTTCAAAAGGAACGTAGCAGGATCTCCCTGAAATGTTAAAAGTGGAAGAATTATGAGATAACATATATTGTTGAAACTTATTTCTCGTTGAAAATCATCATAAAACTTGCTAGTGGCTCAACTAACCACCAAATGAAATGACGTTTACAAATTCTACCAAACCTATAAATTTCTGACTATTGGTTTCAGATTGATATTTGTACCACGAGACAAAGTGGAAATAATTTCAGACTTCAGACGGAGGTTCAAAATGGCAAAACAATTTTAAGTAATCATTCAAAACAGAAAACTGACAAAAACAAATCCTTTGACTGTTAGGATACCACCACATACTTGACAAAAGAATTTGTATATGGCTCTGAAAAATAATCAAAATAAAACAAATGGTAATCTGGCCCATCTCTAATCAGCACTCGCAAATTTTGCATGTTTCCTGTGTCTTCTATCGCAATGAAACATAGGAATCATCTAAAAATTCTCAGTAAGAATATGTCTACACTGAAAATGTAAGTCGAAGATTGTGACAAGTAGAAAAGGCAAACCAAGCCAAATATTCTTGAACATATTAATATTCTCATGTCTATAAAATCACAACAAGCTCTAAAATAATGGTTTTGCTATTTATAAGTTGCATGATTTTTTTTTTGTTATATACCATTTGATTTTCCTGGCCATTGGATTAGCCTGATCCCGTGAGTGTTTTCTAGTGAGGCTTGCATCCCATGAGTGTTTTCACCAAAATGCTTCCCTACAGTGCTATGCATGACTGGAAAATAAAATAGAACTATAAATTTCACGTCATATAAGTTACGAGCAGGCATTAAAATAGAACTATAAATCTGTATTAAGCACCAAAACAAAAAGCTATGGTCAAAATTCCAATCTAGACTTGTTACTAGACAAAGAAAGCCCTGTACGAACTATGAAATGTTAAAGTTTGAATAACTCAATTTCACGTCATATAAGTTACGAGCAGGCATTAAAATAGAACTATAAATCTGTATTAAGCACCAAAACAAAAAAACTATGGTCAAAATTCCAATCTAGACTTGTTACTAGACAAAGAAAGCCCTGTACGAACTATGAAATGTTAAAGTTTGAATAACTCAAGGAAACAAAGTTATCTAAGGAAGCTTACATAAGTTGCTCCACTAACTGATTTGCTCTGCTATTCTCTTCGGGACCACCACACATTGAAACAATTTCTTTGAACTCCGAGTTAACAGTTTCACATACCATGCATTTCTTTCCATCAACAGCTTTACCCAACTCAACTAGTATTGGAGACTGGAGTTCAGACCGTGCCTGCAAGTGAGCATGAACATGTCCTATTAATTTACATCACTGGATTCTCTTATAAGCATTCTCCTGGACATTTCTATTCTTCTGGCCATAAAATTGTACTGTAAAACAATACGTAGTAAATTAATGTAAAGCCTTTGCTGAAGGGAACCTTTCCTAGGAAATTGGGATCAGCAATTTAGTTTTATGCACTTCACATTTTGTTCATAGCTAACAGTTCTGGTTGATCAAGCAAGATGGAAAGCTTCAGAACCACAAATCTCCTATCAGAAGCACTAAAATGTAGCTAAGAAGTCTAGAACTCCTTACCAACACACACTGATAAATCAAAAGGCAAACAATTTCTGAAAACCTGATCCATGATGAACTTGTAATTGCACTTGAACCTTGCCCTGGTCTCTGCCTCCGGCGCACTCATCAGCTTGCCCACCCCGCCGTTGCTGATCCCTGACACTATGGCAACCAGCGCCGTCGTGTCCAAATTCACCAACTCCCTCGAATTCATCCTCATTTTCCCCATGAAAGCACCAAACTCACCCTCCAACACCTCCCTGCTCCTCTCCATCATCACAGCCTCCCTGAGCGGTGGCGGCGACAACACCTCAGCACTGCTCTCCACAACGGCAATCTCAAACGCCCTAAAAGCTGCTCATCTGCTCACTTGGGTTGAAGTTGACGCTAACCCACCCATCCTCCTCCTCGGAATCGCCAAGAAGCTCCACCAGCAAGTCGATCTCCACGGCCCCGAACTCCTCCGCGAGCCCCCGCACGAGGTCCGCGCCGACAACAGGGCGAAGACGAGGAGCAAGATCTCGGGGTGGGTAGCGGGCGGCACTGCACAGGCGCTGCTCAAAGACCGCCAAGAAGCGGGCGCGGAGGCCTTGTGCGCAGGGCCCATGCGAGCCTGGAGGGGTTGCGCGCAGAGATGAGAGCCCACGCGGGGCGAGACCGGAAGGCGCAGGCGAAGTCGACGTCCAGGACCGAGACGAGGCGGGAGGGCGACCGCAGGGCGGGGTGGTCGAGATCGCCGCCGTCGACTTCTAGGGTTTGCTGCGAGCGAGTGTGGTCTCGAGACGACGACGTGACTGTGCTGCAAGCGAGCGCTTCGCGAATGGAGTCGGAAAGAAAAAGTCGCCTCCGTCGCGTGAGAAATTTTCCGAGCGTTTTAGCCCAAACCGGAGGTAAAATTACTGGGCTCCCGGTCCATCCAAGCATTACTTTTGAGCCCAGCATGAAAAAATATTTGGGCCGGTAATTCACACTGGTTTTGGGTTAAAAACCGGACTCCCATGTAGGCCCTAAATCTTTTTCAAAGATAACAAAATGACGAGGGATGCAAACAGAATGTAGCATGGCAAGGTATTACGGCTGCACACGAATACCATAGGCATAAACCTAGCGCAGAACTTCAAAAACAATGACAATAAAATCAGCGCAGTAAGAGCAAATAAATGATTGAAACAAAGATAAAGCGAGGTACAGTTCTAAACTGAATTACTGAAATTGAAACATGGCACTGCATGTCATCACTAGATCAAATACTATTATAAATAATGCATATAGCACTCTACTGGTAAATTTGGTATTCTCTAACAACAAACTTTTTCAGGGATCAATTGTGCAGATGGAGATTCGTCTTGCATTCGTCACTGATATGGTTTCAGAATTTCGGTGGTTAGAAATAGCCTGCGAGACTGGAACACCGGCAACGAGATCGGTGGTTAGCAATGGCATCAGGTAGCCAGGCGCTGATTACGTGCAAACAAAAACTTCAAGCCTGATGAGGCAGCTACACGGGAGTACAGTTATGAAATATCATGAACATAAAACAGGTGCAAAAATGTGAAGTGACCAACAAAAGCATGATCGAATGGAAATCTTAAGGGAAAGATGTTTCCACCGTAAATCTTTAAAAGATAACCAAATGATGACGAGTCCAACAGACTGTACTATGTCAAGGTATCACTGGTGCATAGGCCACAGCACAGGAATAACGTCCCTAAGTATAAACCTAGCGGAACACTTCAAAAGCAACAACAACCAAGCCTTTTCCGAACACTTCAAAAGCAAACATATTTCCCAGTAGTGACGCGGTAAGAGAAAAGAACTGATTGTAACAAAGTTGAAGCGAGGTACAGTAGTGACAAAGCTAAGGCGTGATACAAGGCATCAAAGTAAGATGAGTTAATTCATTCTAATTTTACAAAAAATTAATCTCCCAGGCTACCATCTCCACAAATCCCATGTCAAAAATGAGGCTAAAGTTAACAGGGAAGGAGAAGTCCAAAGTGGCTTGACAAAATATTACGCAGATGTCGTCCAATAGGATTCAATAAATTACACTGCCAGCAAAGAGCCAATATATTGTGTGCACAATCGCAAGTGACTAGACTAGAGGTTTGGTTGACAGAACAAGTGTGAATTTACGTACCTTCCTTCCCACTTGATTGGAGTAGAAACCATTGATGGAGCTGGAGTAGAAACGATTGATGGAGCTCTGGACATATACCAGCTTTTAAGCTTTCATCCGAAGATCACATAATTTCGTCGATCAGTTGCCATATTTACAAAATAATACAAGTGGTCTTCCCAAACAACAGAACAGTAGGAACAAATTGGGTCTGTTCTAGTTATGACAGTTCATAAAAATCAAATGACATCCTAACTTAAATATGTGCTCCATCTATCAAATCCTAATCAACAAGAAGTTGAGCATAGCAGTTGCTGCATAGAGTGAAAATTAACCAAAGGGAGGACATATGCAGCACAGAGGCTAGTTTTACCAAGAAAACCCGTGAGCCAGTTCTTTGCCATAGTTGACAATCCTGGCATTGGAAAACAACAAACGTGGTTATTAATTGTCGCAAATATATAGAATTTACTAGCTACATTGCTTAATAGTAAGATGTTTGTAAAGAGGATATTATACCACGATGTAACTCCTGATGGTGACTTCAAGAAGGCAGCCTGCGAAAAGAAAGAAGCATATGTACGATTTTGTGAATGTTGTCAAAAATCTGAAAGAGCGGAATCGAGGAGCGTTTTAATTCGCCTCATATATATGATTATGCTGCACCTCCTCTTCTTCTCAAGATAGAGCTTGGCAAGAGCAGATGCTTGTGGTCGGCGTCGTCTCTTCATGTGATGCCTCCGACGGAACTAGCAAAGATTATGGGACATTAAACTGACAGTTAATTACTACTGAGATTGACAACCAAGTGTGCACATTGGCTACACTTGATCGATTGTGAAGTCAGGATTGAGGTTGGAGGAATTAGTAGCGCACCCAAAACCAATGGGAAGTACATTGTGCGGCATCATTGGGCCGCCCGGCAATAGCACTAGGTCTTTCAACTCTGGAATCCTATAAACCAGATCTTTGACGATATCTGCTGCACGCACGGATACTCCGAGGGACCGGAGAAGTCGCGGGCTTCGCCCTCGCGGCGACCCTAACGGAGGCCATCGATCATGCCGAGATCAGCTGCAGACGACTCGCGCTGTGAAGGTGGAGATTGGGATGAACAAGTATCGGCGGATTGGGGGAGCAGCCAGGCTATATCAAGAGCAGTGGGATGCGCCATCACCCCCAAACCCCCTCCCTCCCTCCCTCCCTCACCCCCAAAACCACCACCTCCCTTACCCCCTTTCTAGGGGTGAAATTGTGAAAACGGGTCGGATACGGGCGGATATTGCTCTTCCCGTATCCTGACCCGTATTTTTTTTCCCGGATTCGGAACCGGATACGGGCTAACCAGATCCGGATACGAATCCGGATAATTCGGAATTCGGATACGGGTCGGATATATGACGGATTCGGATCGGAAACGGATAATGCACGCATACATAAAGTAATATATGTGAATCAAACCACACAAATACATGACAATAATAGTAAGATATATCTCAAACAAAGCTTGAGAGGAAAAAAAGGATAGGAAAAGTAAACACGAAATGCTAATTAGATAACGGTTTAAGAGAATTACCAGTATTTTCACTAAGACAAATTCCACACTCGTAAAGATTTTGCAGAAATAATTCATGAGATCTCTTCTCGTTGTAACTGTGCATCAGAGGAATAGTAGAATCAACTAAAAGTCTTCTCACAATAGCCCGCTCATCTCCAGTATTTGAAGTTTTATCTGGATGACAGAAGCTTTGAAAGAACCTGAATAAATCGAAGACCAGCCTTATTATCCAAGACCACCATATCATCCCCGTAAATGGCTTGCAGTGCCAGCACCTGAATATCATATTATATGTTATTACTTATTAGGCTATCAGGACAACAGTAGTTCACATATCCATAATGTCAACACTTATAAATTGAATAATCCTATCTTTCTAGGCGATAGAAACATAAATTCAGCATCCTTCTTAAAAGTGGCACACTGCATCAAAACTTCTGGACAGATCCATACAACAGCTTCCCAAAAGAGAACCCAAATATCTCAATGTTACAGAAGTGACTTCGGTATCTAGCATAATGGAGTTCCGGATCACTACTTACAGCAATTACAGCGCGTCCTGAATAGATCTCCGCACAAAATGATTTCTGCAACTACAAATTTAGCTCACCCTTAGCACGAGTCCACACATACAGCGCCAATAGACAGAAGGTAGGGTAGGGATGATGCATCACCTCGTCTTCCTGGAGTTGGTTGTTGGTTTGCAACTGCTCCTCCGAGATGTCGTCCTCCCCACGAGCCCTCTCGGCCATCGCCTCCAGCCGCGCAGCCGCCTCTTCCTGCGCCGCCCAATAGCCACCGCTGCCTCCCGAGCCGCTGAGGTAGTTAGATCTGAGCGCTGGGCGGCTTGGGGGAGACGGAGCTCGGGCCGGAGGGAGACGCCGCCGGGGAGGATCGGAGCTCGGGCCGGAGGGAGACGCCGCCGGGGAGGATCGGAGCTCGGGCCGGAGGGAGACACCGCCGGGGAGGATCAAAGCTCAGGCTGTGGAGGGAGACGCCGGGGACCGGGATTGGCTAGGGCGGCGGCGGACCGAATGGCATTGGCGAGAGCATCAGCCGCCCGAGATGTAGACCTGAGAGGAGCGAGCGAGACTTAGGTTTTGGAATTTGGCGTTTGAGGGCTTTGGGGAATCGAAACCGAGACAGAGAGCCAGAGTCCAAAGAAGCTATCGACGACTGGTGGAGTCCCGAGTTTGAAAACGGATATCCGAATAATTAAATATCCCATATCCGGTTTTCGACTTTTTTTTTTTTTATAGTATACGTTCCGTATCCGATCTAATATCCATTTTTAAATATCCGGATCCGGATCCGTATCCCACCCGATATCCGTTTTTCTTCCCGAATCCGGCTCCGGATCGGACGGAAATATCCGTCCCGTTATCACCCCTACCCCTTTCTCCCTTCCCTGCTCTGTCTCTTTTCTTACAAAGTCAAGTCAGGTTAGCTGGGCCAAAAGGGATTTCACCGGGCCAGCCCACATTCTATTCAGTTATTTATTTTAGTCGGCAAAATTAGTGGGAACTGGGAAGGGGAGGCACCGTGGAGTACAGCGGTATATACTATATATGACCAATGCAGCACTATTGCTGTCTCTGTTATCTATGTATTTGACAATAGTTACAATATAGGCTCTGTCGTTATTTGAAATGACAATATTTCGAACAGCTATAGAAATATATTTTTGTAATTTTTTTACCACATTTCTGTAATATTAATAAAAATTATGCTGTTCTAAAAAATTGACTTTCGGTTTGACCCTAGTACACTACCACAGAGAAGAACAAGATACTAGCTGCTTAGTTTGACTACATGGCTAGCTAGCCTCGATACAGCTATGCTACATGCATGGTCCGTGCAAGGTTAAAAATTTCGACGAAATTCGGTGAAATTTCACTGAAAAACCGGATTTTGGGCCATCCTAAATTTAAAACTATCGGTCGGATTAAAATTTCTTAAACATTTTGAAAATACTACAGTAATTTTGGTTTTTTCATGAAATTTCGGGTTTTTTGTCCAGTTTTTTAAGTTTTAGGGCCGGATTTGGTCCAATAACCCTTAAGAAAGTCATTTAATTTGAAAATTTATTGAAAAACCAAAATTTTTAGACATTTATAAATTTTGACAAAAACACTGTCAGATGTTATACCTTAAACTAGCCCGTACGATTTAAAAGAAATAGTTTAATTCCTACAAAAATCGAAAAAATGAAATCTCCCTTTCCAAATAGCTAGGGCCTAGCCATCATCAAGGTCAAAGAAACTCTGGGGCCTGAAAGGCTGCCTCCTCCTGCGCCCGTTCTGGCAGCTCTCAGCATCGAGCAACGGGCATTCAACGGCAAGAATTCCTAGCATTACGCTGTTAACCTTGTAACTTTGTAAGTGATCTACCGCTTCTAGCACTCCTTTTGCTTGCCATATCACATGCATATATATTTTCATACATATGTGTGACTTTTGTCTGATACATGAACAAGGGAAACGAAGCAAATAATGACAAATTAACAAACATATAGCACTGGGGCAAGAGCTGCTTTTGCAGCCAATGGTCGAGACAACATTTCAGGGAGGGTTTTCACACAAGTGGCAACTGTTTGGCTTTGATCCAGCACTTTCGCTAGCCCCCTTAATGCGCCACCAGATCAAACTGTGCAATACAATGCAAAAGCATCGCAGCATAGGCACAGCCCAGTAGCACAAAAGTGGGGCAACAATGCAACAGTACAGTGCCCTAGCCTAGCTATGATTCAACAGATAGACGGGAGACTTGATGCACGTTACAGTACAGATCAGCCTGCTCCTAGACGCGTGTTACACAAAATTAGTGGGAAGAGGAGGCAACGTGGAGTACAGCGGTATATACTATATATGACCGATGCGGTACTGTTGCTGTCTCTGTCATCTATAATTTGACAATAGTTACGATATAGGCCCTATCGTTATTTGGAATGATAATATTTCGAACAGTTATAGAAATATATTTTTGTAATTTTTTAACCACATATTTCTGTAATATTAATAAAAATTATACTGTTCTAAAAAATCGACTTTTGGTTTGACCCTAGTACACTACCACAGAGAAGAACAAGATACTAGTTGCTTAGTTTGACAACATGGCAAGCTAGCCTTGATACAGCTATCCTACATGCGTGGTTTGTCGAAGGTTAAAAATTTTGACGAAATTTGGCAAAATTTCACCGCAAAACTGGATTTCGGGCCACCCCGAATTTAAAACTACCGGGCGGATTAATTTTTTAAAAAAAAATTGAAAATACTGCAGTAATTTTGGTTTTTTGGGCGAAATTCCGGGTTTTTGTCCATTTTTTTAAGTTTTAGGGCCGGATTTGGTGCAATAACCCTTAAGAACGTCATCTTAGTTGAAAATTTGTAAAAAAAAACAAAGTTTTCAAATATTTATAAATTTTGGCAGAAACACGGTCAGATTTTATATAAAATTATATCAACCACTACATACCGCCAGGAATTGGAGGCAAACCGGCAAGCCACCTGTCACCTTGCGATTTTGCAAAAAGCCCTTCCATTCAAATTACGGATAGCCTATGCGATTTTTTGTGAGACAAGAATATTTTTTTCTTCGCTTAGGTCCTCGCCCTAGATTTTTACTTTAAAAGCCTCCGTTAGTTTCAAATCGCGAACAAGCCCTTTTCTAATTTTTCAGATAGCGAACAGTCCAAAAATAACATCCGTCCTCGCTTTACGTTCAGTCCTTTCTCCGCTTTTTCGAAAAAAATGTTTTCGCCACCGAAAAACCAGAAAAAATTTTTCGCCACCCAAAAACCCGAAAAATGTTTTCGCCACCAAAAACACAGATTCATCAAGTTTTATAGCAACTTATGTATTTGCCAACCGATTGTAATCATGGTTTTTTAAAAAATGTAGATTCATCAAAGAACTTATGTATTTGCTAACGGATCGTGATCATGGGTTTTTTTTAAAAAATGTAGATTCGTCTCACAGATTTATAGCGACCGTGGATTCGCCGTGGGTCCTAACGACCCATTTTTTTTAACTAACGCAACCAAAAAACCGAAAAAATATTTTCGACACCCAAAAAACGAAAACAATGTTTTTGTCCCATGGATTCGCCGGTGGGTCCTAACGACCCATTTTTTTAACAAACGCAACAAAAAACCCGAAAAAATGTTTTCAAAGACTAAAAAAACGAAACAATGTTTTCGCCACCAAAAAATACTTGGATTCATCGAAGGTTTATATCACTATGGATTTGCTAACGGGTCATAATCACAAGATGCTATCGAATTCAACCTACAAGAACAGAAGCGCTTCCCACCTAGTATAAGTTTATAGGGTGTGTTGTTTGAATTGCTACTACCGAGGATGCCTACAAAATTGAAAAATAAAATCTCCTTTCCAAACAGCTAGGGCCTAGCCATCCTCAAGGTCAAAGAAACTCGGGGCCCGAAGGTCGCCTCCGCACCTGCTTGGCGGCTCTCAAAGATCGAGCAACCCGCATTCAACGACAAGAATATACTCTAATATAAAGAGCTCGATTGGCGGCGAACCACTATGCCACTGTGCCGCCGCCGCTTAGGCCCTCCGAAACTTTGAAATTGCGTTTACCTCCCGGCCGCTTTTTAGCAGCGTTCGCTCGATCGATCTGCTCGTCATTTTGCGCTGGGCGTGTATACAACGGTTGATAATGCGTCCCGGCTTCCCACTTCACACGTTGCTCGCGCGTCATTTCTGGTGATCTTCGAGCGCCGCCACCGGGGGCACCGACTCTGCGCCTTTGCCCCGCAGCGCTGCCGACCCGCTTCTGCCGCCGCCACCCACTCCAGCCTCTACACCTTGTTCGCGCCAACCTCCCTCGCCTCCACCAACCAAGCACGCACTTTGCGCTCGTCGGTCTTATCGCTACTCTGTCTCTCTCCTCTTCTTACCTGGTGACCTGGTGGTTGACCTGGTGGTCAGATCACAGTGGATTGGTGGCGATTGCCGGCGAGCGCCATCCCGGTAGTGATTTTGGGTTCCAGTGGCTTGCGTCTTCTCGTTGCATGCAGCCTCCACATATTTCTGTTTGCCTCATCCTCAATCGGCGACCGGAGTGCGAGGCTCTTTGGAAGGCAATTCTAGAGGTATGATCTATTTTTCTCCGTGATATTTTCTTCAGTTTCATAAGCGTTCTTATTTTCCTGGTGATTTAGCTTTGGTTTGTGCGATTCTGATTTCAATTTGGGATTCTAGGGTTTGTGGATTTGTTCCCATGTCTTGCGATTGAACTATTCCGTAGTTACAGCATGATCGGGTCTTACAGCAGACAAAAGGATGATGATGGTCAAAAGTAATAGAGTCTGCTCAGTGCATAAATATTTATGAATATCTAAGAAGGAATTATCTCATATAAGGGGCGATATTGCCATCAAGATCTACTGATGTCGACCTCCGCCTCCTCGCCTCCCTTCTCCCCCCACCACTTTGAGATAGAGTGGCCAAGTTTTTGGAGTTTGGTGAGGATTATTTTCTCCACGATTTAGTTACATGTTAGTTTTATCGCATTTTTGCTTCATAGTTCTGCTTCGTGGAGTACTTGGACTTTTGTGGCTGCACTGTGGATGTGCTTCATCTAATCGAAATACAATCTAAGCTAGATACTAAAAGCTCACCAAATTATTATTATGTGTTTCATTTATCGTGGGCCAACTAAATACAAAGTTAGTGGTAGAGTTACTCAAATCATTATTTCTCTTGACTTATTGTCGCAGATTAAAACATGTGCTTTGGTGATGAAAGGCCGAGCTTCAGATAAACAGATTAAATTGGTCTGCATACCTAAAGGTGTCGCTTTTAGGTGCCATTCCTCCATTGGCTTGAATGGTTGGTAGATATTATGTTTCAACATTTTTCATTGTTGTCCTCCGATTAGGAGGAGAGCGCCTGTTTTTCTTTTTAGGTACCGTGGGTAGAAAAATGATGTAGGTAATAACGGTCGATAAAGTATGCGATGTGATACCTATACGGTGGCCTTTTTGGCGCTTACTAGAGTCACCAGTAATCATAGATGTATCTCTTAATTAGGATATTTAAGCTTGGTCGATAATTGTGTTTGTTCTTCCGAGATTTTATAGTGTGCTTGAGGTGGTGAGCTAGCTCCAACAAGGCATTGTGCTTTATAACATACCTCTTCTCATTTTTTGGCTTTTGGATAGCATTGTGTTCAATATGAGACACATTAGTTCTAAGATGTATTAATGCTAGCGTAATCCAATGGGCACATCTTTATTTAACATAGCATGCCTTTTGCCACAGATGGCAATATTGTCAAATAATGAATACGGATGTCCAAGAACTAGAAGGTGATCTAAAGTATGTCTATTTATTATCAGTGCCAAAAATATACAAATTCTCTAGCCAGATTAGTGTTTTGTTGCTTCCTAGATACATGTTCCAGAGCTCATCCAACGAAACCTTTGATTGTTCCGTACATCGCCGCTAATTTTGGATAGACATTCATTTTTACCTTTTTCTTCAAATAAGCAAGACATCCGCATGGGATGGCGTGATTTATTCTTGACGAAGGAAGGTTAGGATCATTCCTTTTTTATTGTCTAATTACTTTTTTTTTTTCTTTCTTTTGCACTCCTTTCATAGCCCATACAGAGAAAGTTCCGATTGTTTACATATATTTACATCATATTTTGGAGGGTTTTGTTTAGGTCTATTTTTCAGATGCCTTGTATATATGCTTTGGTAGATCTTTTCTTTGGTCCATCATATCTTACCTACATTTTCGGTTATAAGGAATACATATTGTTGCGTTATTTAGCCGCAATGCATAATTATTTCTATTTTTACCGGATACTTAATCTTTTATCAACATTGAAAGGACCATTTGCTAAAATATCTTTATTTATTTTACCCTCGTCGCATGTCGTGGTGTTTGTTATACTCGTGGTCGTTTAAATTGCTCGTGGCTTACTGGTCGTGATCCTTGAGCCCCGCTAACCCACAAAGATTATATGAAATTATGTCATGCAAAAGAACCGCTATTATCCTAATTAGTCTTGCTTGCATTGTATTTGTTGTTCCCAATCTTACCTTTCCATTAGTAGCTTCTTTTAGCGCCATACCTCATCTATGATTTGTCGTTGGTGCTTTTCATCGTGACTAAATATTGTCACAATTTATATCCTTTAGGTCGGACTGTGGGTCAAGAAGAGATGTTCAAGTCAAATGGTTGTTCTTGCAAGTCGATTGTGAATTTGTGATAGCACTAAACTTCTGTTGCATTGATCATTGATGTCTTGTGGAATCTAGGTTCTCAAAGAACACAATAAAGCAAAGAGGAAGGAAAAGTGGTAATGCAAGAATTTTGTTTTGCCCAAGATAGTCTGCCAATCCAAGCTATTATTGCCTACTTGTTTCAATATGTGGTTTCTTATCTTGGCTACATATTGTCACGATTTATGTCCTTTAAGGTCAGACCTGTGGCTGAAGAAGAGATGTGCAAAGTTCTATAAACTGGCAAGAGGAAAAGCGAGTGATTATAGGATTTGTTAATAAATCTAGAACGTTGGTTAATATTCAGAATTTGCCTGTGGCATACATTGCTATATAGGCAATGCATATATTCGCAATTCCTTAATAGTTGTTAAACCATTTGTGTTTTGATATGCTTTTTAGGAACTGTGATGTGCTACAAGGCAGCTGAATTATATTCTACCATCTCTCGTGGTGTTATGACAGAGGGGCATGACGAAGGTTTTTGGATTTTTTATTCTCAGTAGTCTGCTGATTTGCATGTCAGCAAACAGATGTGTGCGATATTTATTAGTGCAGATTTTTGTTTGCAAAAATCGTTTCTCCCTTATAAGTATGTAGAAGCTGTATTGTTCATGAGATGTACAAATCATGTATGAACTTGGAATGGGCTAATCCATGTTTAATCGTTGATTACGATACATAACATGTCCATATACATATATAGCATTTACGGCTACTTTGTGTGCACCATACCGATCGGTTTTTCAACTTTGTAATTATTGATTATACACATCCAACTACGCCATATACCTTACACCATACAGTTGCCAAGATAGCGCTATCCATCCTAGTTACTAGCATTACGCTAATTAACCATTCAACTTTGTAAGTGAAGTAGCTTCTCATGGCCTCTGACCCCATTCTCCGCCCGTTCCCCCACCCATCTGCCGGCGATGTCCTTGTGCATAAGGAGGAAGCTGGCGATTGAAGACGTGACCCTCGACGCCCAGCAGGCACTGCACCTGATCGATGGCATCGCCCCACCAGGGCCCTGCTCCACTAGCCGCCGCAGATGAAGCACGCTCGAGAAAGGGTTAAAATCTCGAGATCTCGCTTACCGGAGGTTTTTGAAATGCCGACAGGAGTAAAAAAGTCAAAAAAATATATTGCTACAGTAATCTCAAAAATCTCAGTGAGATCTTGCCGAGATCTCAGGGTTTTTATCTAGAATTTGACTTTTTGTTGACCGGATTTGGTCCAATAACTCTTAAGAAAGTCATCTCCTATGAAAATTTGATGAAAAACTGATTTTTGAGACTTTTTTTTAAAAATCAGAAATACTTTTAGTTTTTTATAAAATTGTACATAATTTATCATGATATGAAAAATTTATGGTATCATCCTAGGAAGTGTAGGATAATACTGAAAAATTTTCAAAATAATTTAACTTTATTTGTTATATTTAAGAAATCAAAAATAAAATGAACATAATTGGAACAATAACTTTATCGAATTTTATAAATTTTCTCGAGTTTGATAATGATCCAAAAAAATTTTGAAAGCTATAAAATTTTTAAAAAATCAAATTTTTTTGTTTGCCCAATCAAATCTATGTATGCATTGAAATTCATTTGTTATATTTCAAAAATAAAAAACGGAAAGAACATAAATGGTACACTGCACTTGTAAGAATTTTATAAATTCACTGGAGTGTGATAATGATTCCAAAATTTAAAGAGATCTTAATAATTTCCTTAAAATCCTTCTGAATTTTTTTAAAAATTTTAAACCATTTTTGATTGCTAAAGCAAATCTACGTATTGATCATTAGGCTTTTATGAGGACGTAGCACTTTCAAAATTTTTGGAACTTGTTGAAGCTTGATCATTATATGAAAATTTTATATAAATATTGATGATACATTAGTACTATCCACAAAAATTTTCAAAATTTTCTAACTTGGTTTGCATCATTTTTCATTTGGTTGAAGTTTGTTGGTAAAGATTTTATCAGGATAGTAGTACTTTCTGAATTTTTAAAAATTCATGAAGCTTGATCATCATCTGAAAATTTTATGAAAACATTAGTGATTCTTCATAACCATGCACAAAAAATTTCAAAATTTTATAACATGGTTTGTTTCATTTTTCATTCGTTCAAACTTGCCGGCCAGCGTTTTATCAGGATAGTAGCAATTTTTGAATTTTTAAAAATTCCACATATTTGATTATCATCTGAAATTTTTATGGGAATATCATTGATGTGTTAGTAACTTCAAAAAAAATTCAAAATTTTTCGACGTCGTTTGAGCTATTTTTCGCTCGATGCAATTTTGCCGAGATCTCGGCTAAACCGGCCGAAATTTGAAGACTAAACTCAATTGCATTCGAGTATTCTCAAAAAATTACCATACGTAGGGGAGGTGAGCTTCTACAATCCTACAAAATTTGAAGACCAAACCTAATCGTATTTGAAAGATATGAAAAAGACAAACAGTAAAATAAATAGTGCTAAACAGTATTGTGTGAAGTAGCTAGCTTCTCACGGCCTTGACCCATTTGCCGGCCATGTCCTTGTGCATGAGGAGGAAGCTGGCGATCGAAGACGTGACCCTCGACGCCCAGCAGGCACTGCACCTGATCGATGGTGGGGAGGCGTCGCCCCACCAGGGCCCTGCTCCACCACACCAGCCGCCGCACAAGAAGCATGCTCGGCGAGAACACTGGGTCGGTCGATCGTGTGGCGTTTATCTGCCCGTGTGCAAGCTAAGCACAACAGAGCAGAGACTGCCGTACGTATGCCTACATGTCGCCGTTGATTTAAAGTGCAAGTAGCCGCGGTAACTACGGATACTTTTGCAAAGCAAACACCTCACTCGACACAAAATTATATACCGCTGAATATATCACTACATGATCTACAATTAGGAATGGTAATGGGTATCCGAAACCCGATACCCGATAGGTATTTACTCCATTAGAGTACAAATCTGGTCCAATAATCATATCCATAGGTACTTTAATGGGGGAAAACCTTCACCCGTTGGGTATGACGGGTACGGGTACAGGGGTATCCGTTCACCCGTGGGTATAATCCACCCGTTACTCGCTTGATGAGGTGAGTGTTATCAAGTTCAACTTGTTCATTATGCATCTATCAAATTTCTTCATTTCTCCAACACGATACAAAAGTACATAATCATCAACCATTAATGAGAAACATATCATCAAGTTGACATATTAAAAAAATCGAAAAACTTGAATTAGCTACACATTAATGCGGGTATGGGTTACCCGTCGGGTCCCCGTTACCCGCACGGGTACGGGTAAATTTTGTACCCGCATGCGGATATGGGTATTATAGCGGGTGAATTTTATTAACACGGGTACGGATATGAGATGATGATACCTGCCGGGTATATACCCGTTGCCATCCCTATCTACAATTAATACTCCTTGGACAGGAGGCTTTGGGACCGTCCGCCAGGGTGATTCTGTCCCGATCTGGCTCCTGTCTTCCGCGCTTGCGACAGTACGTGTTAGCAGCTTCCACAACTGCAAACAGCGTAAATTGATCGCCACATGGAAACTACTTTACTAGTATATATCTTGCCTTCACCCACAAAGGCCACAAATCCATGCGCGCGGTAACAATAATGACGATATATATATAGCTAACGAAACACATTCCACGCTGCATGCAGCTTACACACACGTATCATAGGTCTGATTTACTGGCCGGCACTAATGGTAGCTCTGACCAGAGTTATCTTATAAAGCAGCTGATCATAGTGGTAAGTAGCAGTAGGCACTCAGAAACAGAGCCAAAGTAGTTCTGGAGACTCGCAAGCCTCAATTAAGTTGGTAACATAGCAGAAACAAAGTAGTAGTAGCAGCAGCAGCATCAAAACAACCTAATGTTCCAACAGCATCGCTTGTTCATCGAGAGTAACGACGATGCCGTCGACCGCTCGGTTAGGCGGTCAAGGCGCCAAGCCCAGGTCAGTACCAGCAGCCGAGCGATCTTCGGCCCCAAGATCAGTCACCGTCACCTGCACTCCAACAAGTACTCGACCTGTTAGGCTGAGTCTCGACCTGTTAGGCTGAGTTTGTTTAAATTTTGAGCTGAGCTTATTGGTACTGAGTTTCAAGAAACCGCTTGAGCTGGAAGAAATCACTGAATGGATGAGGATGGCAATTTTTCAGTAAATAATAGTTAAGTTGTAAGGGTACCAGTGAAGTGATTTTAGAAGTTTCCACCACCCGAGAAGCATCGCTTTTCGCTTTCTCACAGAAGTGCAAATTGGGCTAGAAGCTTCTTCTCTCCGTCTGTCGAAAATATCGCTTGTTTTGGCTTGTGGCTTATAGAGGTGTAGAAGCCAAATAAGCTCAAGCTCAAGCCTAAACAAACATAACCTTAATAGTGTCCAAGACAGTACCTTACAGTACGATTCATACAGCACAACACAAAAGCAAAGCATGCTATTGAGCTATTTACTCAAGTGCATGCCCCATGTTGTAAAATGCAAGAATTGAGCCAACAGAAACGATGGTGCTTTATCATTTTACTTGGAGCTTACTTTGGTCAAATGCTGCATATTACGCTTGAAAAATACCACTGTTATTCAAAAAATGAAATAGTTAACAGTACTGTTAATGCTAACTCTACAACACACATTTGGGACACCAGTATCAAGTTCAATAAAAGCCTTTTTAGTAAGTGCAACTTGGTTGGGTATTCATGTGAGAAGACAGTTTAACTTTTTCAGTCCTGCATCCTGAGTAAGAGTTGGAAGTAATCTGCAACCGTACTAATTGGCACAAATTTCAATCAAAATTGATATATGCCTAGAATACTAGAGAGGCAACCATTTCGACCACATAATAATACCAGATTATTTTGTTAAATAGACATCTCAAGCATTTTATGAACTAAAGTGGCACACACATCTTGTGCAGCAGTTTGATGTTGATTAAACCTCGAATAAACCTACTCAACCTATCAAGATCTGTACAAAACAATGCATTTGATACTACAGTTGTTAATAGATTGGCACATCTCAATCTTTTATTAACAACAACATACTCAATTTGTTTATTCAATCTACTATTCCGCCATAGTATAGAAGAAGGAAAACCAGATGCATTGTATTGCTAACTGTGATATGTTACTAATAAAATTATAAAAGTAAGATCCAAAATCCAGTATCTTACCATACTTGCCGCTTGATGTCCTAATGCAGCACTTACGTAGACAGATATGTTGTCCAGGTATTTTTCCATACTCATTAGCCCACTTCTCAGTTGGACAGGATCTTCGCTGCCTCTCAGAGAATCAAGAAGGCCACGACTGCCTTCAACCTGTATATAAACAATATGTATACATCTTAGGTTACATATCTGTGGTTAGAATAAGTGGTTAATTAGTACCTCCTGAACAACATGTTTACATCTTACATACCTCCTTGTAGAACAGATGAATCGAATCAGCAGTCTTCTGCTCAGTATGGCCGCGATGAAGCCACGACGCCGTACCTAAACAGCAAATCAAATCAGATTCAATACCAAAACAGAACATGTTATACTAGGCAAGCTTGCTAATCTACACACCAGGACGTTCTTTATCATGATTCCCAGGATCATCATGAGCCGAGACATGGGAACGGACAGAAGAATCAGCACGAAACATCTTCACATACTCAGTGTCATCTTGATCATGATCAGTAAGAAAGAATTTCCTCTTGCCTGGACTACCACATTTATGATCAAGTTGCGTTGAACAGCCAATCTTCTGATCATCAGCCTGCATCAAGGCTATCATAAAAAGCTCATCAACTTCTGGAGTCGTGCCAGGGCATTCTTTCAGGTGTTTCTCCATGGTAGGAGTGATGTTTCAAGCCTTAAACTCTATCAAGCTACACACGAGATACCTAAAGTTTGGATGATTCTTCTTTCCTGGAATCGGTGTATCAGTCCTGATAGCGAACGCCCACATGGGGCTGAACACCCCAAGAGGATGACTATACCTAAAGTGAAAGATGCAAATTCATTAAAAACAATCTATGAAGCTAAAAAAACTATGCACGGAAGAAGGTAATAGAACTCAGATTCACTTACCTAATTTTCTGAGGAAGATATAGCCTCATGTAATCATTTATTCTATTCTGCAACAAAGTGATGTTACGAGTTTTATGCTCCAACATAGAATATCAAAACAAAACATCAAAACATAGGCGCATCATTCAAATCTCCTTTGTTAGATATAATCATGACAAAGTAAGAGATAAGATTTAGCTTGTTTGATAAGTTAGTTCAGGAAGATAAGATTTAGTAAGTTAATTTGTTGAGTTAGTTTGTAATCTAGCTTGACTATATAAATCAAGGAATAAAAGGTTTGATCTTTTTGTCATTATTAGCTACAGTCAAATTGTGAAGGTCAAAACGCTAGATCCGTAGATTTCATCGAGCTGATTCTTGTTGATTTAGTTTTGAAATTGAATCTAGTTTCTACAGTTAAAATTCAACATCAATCCAATGGTGGAATCTTCAAGAATTTCTGTTTTAGTGAACGTATATCAATCTGTTTTCGTAGAAACTGAAACAGTTTTTCATAATGTTGGAGGAAAATATACCAACTTCTTAAGGGGTAGGCCTCGTCTGCCACACCTCGTGAGCATACTCCATGGGCGCCTTCGGGTTCACCTCCCACTCCGTGGGAGTCCGTGGAAGGCCTCCAGATCACGGGCGATTCGGGTTCACCTCATACTCCGTGGGAGCCGTGGAAGGCCTCCAGACTCACGGGCGATTCTGGGTTCACCTCCCACTCTGTGGGAGCCCGTGGAAGGCCTCCGAACTCCATGGGCGATCTCGGGTTCACCTCCCACTCTGCGGGGAGCCCGTGGAAGGCCTCCAGACTACGGGCGCTTCGGGTTCACCTCCCACTCGTGGGAGCCCGTGGAAGGCCTCCAGACGCCAAGGCGCCTTGGGTTCACCTCCCACTCCGTGAGGAGCCCGTGGAAGGCCTCCAGACGCTGGGCGCCTTCGGGTTCACCTCCCACTCGTGGGAGCCCGTGGAAGGCCTCCAGACGCTGGCATCTTCGGGTTCACCTCCTCCGTGGGAGCCCGTGGAAGGCCTCCAGACTCATGGGCGATCTGGGTTCACCTCCTCCGTGGGAGCCAGGTGAAAGGCCTCCAGACTCGGGCGATTCTGGGGTTCACCCTTCACTCCGGGAGTCCGTGGAAGGCCTCAGATCTGCAGCGATTCGGGTTCACCTCCTACTCAGTGGGAGCCCGTGGAAAGCCTCCAGACTCATGGGCGCTTCGGGTTCACCTCCCACTCCGTGGGAGCCCGTGGAAGGCCTCCAGACGCTGGGCGCCTTCGGGTTCACCTCCCGTGGGAGCCCGTGAAAGGCCTCCATACTCGCGGGCGATTCGGGTTCACCTCCCACTGTGGGAGTCCGTGGAAGGCCTCCAGACTCATGGGCGATTCTGGGTTCACCTCCCACTCCGTGGGAGCCCGTGGAAGGCCTCCAGACTCATGGGCGCCTTCGGGTTCACCTCCCACTGCGGGGAGCCCGTGGAAGGCCTCCAGACGCTGCGGGCGCCTTCGGGTTCACCCTCCTCCGTGGGAGCCCGTGGAAGGCCTCCATACTCATGCGGGCGATTCTGGGTTCACCTCCCACTCTGGGAGCCCGTGGAAGGCCTCCATACTCGCGGGCATATTCGGGTTCACCTCCCACTCCGTGGGAGCCCGTGGAAGGCCTCCAGACTCATGGGCGCCTTCGGGTTCACCTCCTACTGTGGGAGCCCGTGGAAGGCCTCCAGACTCATGCCAGGCGCCTTCGGGTTCACCTCCCACTCTGCTGGAGCCCGTGGAAGGCCTCCAGACCATGGGCGCCTTCGGGTTCACCTCCCACTCCGTGGGAGCCCGTGGAAGGCCTCCATACCCAGCGGGCGATTCGGGTTCACCTCCTACTCCGTGGGAGCCCGTGGAAGGCCTCCAGACTCCGGGCGATTCGGGTTCACCCTCCCACTCAGTGGGGCCTAAAGTCTGAGATTAACTCCTACGAACGGTGACGTGAGCTCGCCACCAACGCCCGAGAATGACCAAGCCGCCTCGCTTAACTCTTTGCAAGAGGGGTAGGATGGTACTTTCATGTAACCAAGGTCGGGCGCCTATAAACCCGATCAGAACCCTCACTTGTGGAGGGAGACTTTGATTGAATACAAAATTCAAACCATCGGTGTGTCCCATGAGAGCTCGAGCTAGGAGCCCCTGCTTCCTCTGGGGGACACGCCGACAGAATAGGGCACTCCCTTGGGTGCCCGAACTCAGATAAATCCTTGTGTTCACGTTGTCTCGCCTCAACGGTGTCTGTGAAGACTGCCAAAGATTCTCACTCTCTCGTCAGGTCTTGTTTTCACACATACGACATTTGGCGCCGCCCGTGGGGAGCCCTAGTTGACATCAAAGGCTATGGCTCCTACCAAGAAGCATCTCAAGCCTCCTCAATCCCGGGTTAAAGGAGCAAGTCGATGGCCCTCCTCGGCGGGTCTCCAAGCGACACCACCTCCGAGATCGGAGCCATCCACCCCGGAGCAGTAACGCCCTCCAAGTCTCGTAACTCGCGAGCTCCACTCCTCGCTGGCGATTACGGTCAAGAACAATGTCCCAAGATGCCGCCATCACCGCCGGGATGACAGCCCCGGCTCTGTTATCCTCCCGAGGCGGGACTTGTCTCTGGAAGTCTATGGTGAAGCGACCACGGCAAAGCGGTAGATTACCCGATGGCCTCCTATCGCCCGGCCGAGCATGCCCTACACCTTTCGCTTCCCACAACCACCCTCATCCAAATTGCCATCGACCCGGAGTTCATGGGGGCCGTCTTCGCCACGGAGGGGGAATCTCGCTTCCCCGCCATTGGCCAATACGGTGGTCTCGAACGGGCACCGCTTTTGGCTGCTAGGCCCACCAAGCCCGGGATTAGGGGTGGGCACTTTAAATCGAACCGAAAATCAATCGAATCGAATCAATAAACGAAATTTTCGCTTTTTTTGGCTTTCGATTATGATTCGTTTTTATTTTAGCACTATTCGGTTTTGGTTTTCGGTTCGGTTTTCGCTTTTCAAAACCGAAAACCGCTTTTACCAAGAAAACCGATTCTCGCGGGCTACCCAGACTCATGCAGCAATGCTATAAACCCACATCTAAAGGCCAGTTCTTAAGAACCAACCAATACTATTCGGTCACCATCGACTCGGTCCATTATTTCCATTCGCAGCAAAAGCCCGAATTTCTTCCAACCCTAACCCTAGACTCCCTAATTCCCACTCCTATCAAGGCCACCCCAATTTCAAAGCAAGAAGCAGATTCAATGACCACGATCATGAGTCTCTTGCCTTGGCGCCTACCCTCTTTCTTCGGTCTTCCTTCCCGGCTTCCAAAGTGGAAGGACACAAGAATCAAGAATCGGGTAATCCTCAAAGGCGCCCTTCCTCCCCAGCCAAGCGGTTCTCCTGCCCCTCCAGCGCGGCGCAACACTAGCTCCCCTGGCAAAGCGGGCGCTCGAGTCCCGGCAGCCTGCCCTCCCGAGTCTCAAGACAACGACGCCTCCCAACCTCTCGGGTCTCTTGCGCCAGTGTGAATACCAGATTAAGTAGAACATGTCTCCTGTGCTACTACTTGTCTTGGAGTTTTTGGCCTCGGTCATGTAGTGTGCTACTACATGTCAATTGCCGATGTCGGATGATTAGTGGATTTCTTCGCTTAGTGTTTATATATTTGAAGTAGATGGATCATGGATGGATGTGTGATGTGCTAGATCGCTAATGCTATATCGAGTAATTTCTTGTCATGTGCTAATCGCTAACTCGACAATGCATGTATCATGTATTGACGATTTGTTTGGTTGCCGAGTGCCGATCGCTCGACTTGCCGAGATCGAATTGGCCATCAATAACCGAAAAACCGAACCGAATTATTTCGTTTATTATTCGTTCGCAAGATTAGGTTTCGGTTCGGTTTCATCTTCAAAACCGAATTTTTAAAACCGAAAAACCGAACCGTAAAACCGAAACCGAATGCCCACCCTCACGGGGATCGGCCTCTCGTCTCGCAAGCGGGCCTCAGCCCCGCCGCAAGCTCCTCCTCCCGGCAAATGCGCCACACCCGAAATGGTAGTCACCTCCCGTCGCCCGGCGCCGGCCTTCATCCTCATGGCACAACATGGCCCAGAGGGAAGAAGAATATCCAAGGTCGAAGGCACTGTTTCAGCCAAGACCTCTCCCGGCACGAGAACTAGGTCTGCGATCGCCTCGAGCACTCACGAGGCTCCAGAGATAACCACTAATCCAACGGCCAAGTGGAGGAAGGAGCCACCACTGCCCTACGGCGCGGCTCCTTCCCTCCACGTTGTCGTGAATACCATCGCTCGAGGAAGGGGGCAGAGCCCGAGGTCTCCTGACTCTCCGAGCTACGCCGCAGACGCCTGCTCTTCGAAGGTGGGCGCCGGCACACCGCCTCGAGCCTCCTCTTCAAGTTCAAGTCTCTATCGCCACTGCCGCCAAGACGAGGTCGCCTTCTCACCGCGGAGGACAGAGGTAATCTCGAACTCGAAACCTTCTGCTCATGGATCTCTGGGATTCTGCTCAGCCCAAGTTTCGCCAAATTAACCTCGCACAGTATGATGGGGATTCCGATCCCATGCAATTCATGGAAGTCTACGCCATGGCTATCCGAAAGGTGGGGAGGCGGAGGCCGAGATGTGCAATCGTCTCCGCTTCTTCCTCTGGGACCGCCGCCATGGTTTTTCAATCAAGAAAGGATCCATTCACTCTTGACTCATTTACGTGAGGAGTTCAAATAACTTCCAGGAAGTTACAAGCGCCCAATGCTTCCAAATCAACTTTTCACGGTCAAGCAACAAAGGATGAGTCTACGCGGACTTCTCAAGCTGCCTCCCTGCACGAGCCAAGTGGCGACGCCTGCACTCCACCGCCATTAATGCATGTAAGGAAGGGCTTCTCCCCATGAAAGTTAAACCAAGGCTAGGGAGGATCCCCAAAACGCACTCCAAAGAACTCTTTGAAATCGTGGAAAATATGCCCGTGGAGAGGAGGATGATTTGGCCAAAGGGGACTCTCCCGCCACCGGGGTGGCTCTCTGAGAAAAGGCCGAAGGGTCATCTCGGGAAAAGAACAAAAGCTCTGAGGGATCGTTCTAATGGAGGGCGCGACTCTAAGGTCCTGGTCAGGCTGCAGACCGCCTCAGTGAGCGGCACTTCAAAGGGGCCCAAGAAGGGCGCCAAGCCAAGAGCCCCTCGTGCCCGCGACGAAGGCCCTCGTGAAAAAAGAGGTGACCGAGATCAAGGAGATGGTCGTTGGTGTGCCTATCACAAGATGGGCGGACACGACACAAGCGAGTGTCGCACACACGCCGAGGTAGCAGTGCTCCTCCAACAGTGGTCCCGAGCCTCGCCTGGGATCACTGCCTGCCCACATGCCGCGGAGGCCATGCTCTTCAAGCAATCCACAAGGCCTCCTCTGGCGGTCCTCCTCCCAGGAACCTCATGACGCCTAACAAGAACTTCCTTTCCAAGTGCCACAAAGGCAAGTTAATGTTATAATGGGGGCTCGGCCTATGGGCATGAGTCCAAGCGCCAAAGGAAGGAATATGTGCGTGAAGTCAATGTGGTGGGCGTGAGCTTCCGGTATTCCTCCAAAATGGGCTAACATCCTCCGAGCTTCACCGAGGAGGACTCGAAGGCTTAAGGTTCCTCATGATGACGCCTCCCGGTGACCGCCACCATATCCAATTGTGAGGTCTCTCGTACTTGTTGATGGGGGAGCTCATGACATACTCTACTTACGCACGCCAAGGAGCTATGGGACTCTCGGGGGCTATCATCCGGCATCTTGTTCCCCGTCCGACGCCCTCTCACGGGTTTCGCCCCGGAAGTCCATCCAACCTTTGGGGAGAATCGAGCTCCTCATGACCTTCGGCCACGAGAAAACCATCGACCGAGGCGGTTAGGTTCGACATTGTTGACATCGATTCGCCGCTCAACGCCATCATGGGAAGAGTGACCTTAACCGCTTCAATGCGGCAAAGACACCGTAACTATTTGTGCCTTAAGATCCTGTGGCCGCATGGAGTCATCTCCGTGAGGGGCGACCAAGACCGGGCGCCGCCTCTACCACAAGGACCACTGCCCCACTTAAATCCACATACTTAAAGTGGGAGACCGGAGGGGTTTGCCAAGCCAAGCCGGGATCGCCAGAGACAAGTCCTCACTAGAAAGATACCCTTGAAGCCTCGCTCAAGGAGAATTAAAGGAGGTGCAGCTCTTCGCCCAGTGATGAACGCCTCATCTGAAGCCTGACCAAGCTCACAAGGAGGTGGAAGGAGAACTCCTCAAGTTCCTAAATACCAATGCCGACGCTCTTCGCTTGGGCCCCGACGACATGAAAGGAGTCCTCGTGAGGTGATGCAACATCACCTCGCTGTAAGGCCCAGGCGTTCCCTGCTGAGGCAAAAGCTTCGCAAGCTCTCCTCGAGCGGTGCTGTGCCATCAAGGAGGAAATTGAGAAGCTCTTAAGCTACTGCCTCATTCGAAGTCCGCACCTTAATGGTCGCTAATCCGCTTTGGTCAAGAAGTCCAATGGTAAGTGGCGAAAGCGAGACTTCACCGACCTCAACAAGGCATGCCCAAAGGATCTACTACCCACCTCGCATTGATCGGTGGTCGACTCCACCTCGGGTGTGAGTTAATGAGCTCGATGCGTGCTCGCTATCATCAAGTTCACATGGCCATAGAGGATGAAGAGAAAACAAGTTTCATCACCGTAAGCACTTTCGCACCTGCAAGATGCCTTTCGGGTTGAAGAATGCCGCCACTTTCCGGCGCCTTGTGTGCCTAGTGTCAAGAACCATTGGTCGAACGTGGAGGTATACGCCGATGACGCCACAGAAAAGCCCTCTGCTTCGACGACCTTGAAGATCTCCGTGAAACCTTGAAAACCTCCGTGAAGTTGGCCTCGTCAATCTGAAAAATGTGTTTTCGGGTCCGAGGGGCAAGCTCTTGGGTTTCTCGCTCTCATAGAGGTATCGAGGCAAACCCCGAAAAGATCCGAGCTATCTCGACATGGAGCCACCACGATCCATAAAGGAGGTCCAAGGCTAATGGGTCGAATGGTCGCTTCTTGCGTTTATGTCGCTGGGCCCGCCGAGAAAGGGCTTCCTTTCTTCAAGATTCTACGCGGATCGAAGGTTTCCATTGGACCCCGTGAGGCTCAACAAGCCTTCGAGGATCTCAAGTCATACTTGAGCAATCCCCACTCTCGACAAGCCCTAGCCCCGAGAGCCCTTATCGTCAGATTTTGCCATGCTAATTTTGCCGCCGCAAGTGCAGTCCTAGTCAAGGAGAAGGATGGAGTCCAACGTCCCGTGTACTACGTCAGCGAGGCTTTCGCAGGAGCAAAGGCAAGGTACACGGAAGTGGAGAAGATGTGCTACATGCTCCTCATGGCGCCATTAAAACGGCATTACTTTCTGCATTCCATCACAAAGGCCCACCCACTACCCGCTAGCCGAGGTAATAGGCAACAAAGAAGCAACCGGAGGATAGCCAAGTGGGCGGCCGAATTGACCCCTTTCTCTCTCAAGCTCGTTGGAAGAACCGCCATCAAGTCTCAAGTTCTTGCAGACTTTGTGGCCGAATGGACAAACCCTCAGGTCCCAAATGAAGTGACGGGGCATAACACATCACCGACCCTCCACTGACCCTCTATTTTGATGGCTCCAAACGCCGAGCTGGGGAGCTGGGATTGTTCTTGTGAGCCCGTAAGGAAGGCACTTGAGTACGCAGGCGCCTCCTTCAACCCCACCAACAACATGGCCGAGTATGAAGCTCTCCTTCGGGCTCCGCCTTGCAAGGGCAATGGGGATCAAGGTCTCCTCATCCTCGGGGACTCTCAATTGGTCACAACCGGTTTGGATAAGTCCTATCAATGCCTTGACCCCAAGATGGCCAACTACCTTGAAGAAGCACGAAATGGAGCGGTATTTTTGGGGATGGAAGCTCGCCGATCCTCGAGGAGAAAATCACCGGCAGATCGCTTAGCCCGAGCAAAGAAGCTCCCAAGAGCCTCCCACCGGAGGTTTTTCTCAAGTCCCGGATACACCCTCACCAAGGAAGGTCCAAGTGAGAATGGAAATCCCGACTAACTCCAATGTCAATGAGATCACCTCCCCTGCAACATGGATGACCCCAATCATCGAGTGCATCCAAGGAAAAGTGGAATCGGAGGACAGCACCGAAAATCGAAGACTCTATGCGAAGGCCAAGACCTACATGCTTCTGGAGGGGATACTTTACAAAAAAGGGTCTTCCGCGCTGCTCAAGTGCCTCCCGCGAGAAGAGGGTGTCTCACTCTTACGGGAGATGCACGAAGGTCTCTGTGGCTCGCACCTTGCTCCTAGGGCTACTACGGCGAAGGCACTAAGACAAGGTTTCTATTGGCCTACGATGGTGCAGGACGCCATAAAGACCCTCAGAACATGCGAAGGTTGCCAAAAGATGGCATCGGCTCGTTATTCCCCACCGAACCTCTCATGATCGATCCCAATCACTTGGTTTTTGTGCGGTGGGGCATGGACCTACTTGACCATTCCCGCCGCCAAGGGGGCTACAAGCATGCGATGGTAGCGGTGGACTACTTCACCAAATGGGTAGAGGCCAACCATTGCCGACAATCACGCCCCGAGCGGTGCGAAGTTCTTACGAAGAATATTGTGTGCCGCTTTTGGAGTCCGAAGGAGCTCACAAGAGACAATGGGACTCAATTTGATGCCTCCTCCTTCGTGGACTTTTGTGACTCCATTGGGACAGATCCTTTGCTTCGCGGTGGCACACCCTAAGTCCAATCGGGCGTTGAGAGGGCAATGGCCTAATCCTCCAAGGCGTCCGCCACGACTTGAGAAGAGTGCGCTTAAGCGAGGCACTCAGGCGGAGGAGCTCCTCGGCCCTATGGGGATGCGTACCACTCCCGATGCTCCACCTGACGGACACCTTTTCGCCAGGCACGGAGTGGAAGCAGCCTCCTCCCGAGGTCCGCCATCGCTCCCTCCGTGTCGAGATGCTTTCAGGCTCAACCCATTGACTTCATGATGAACGAAGAAAATCACAAGATGGAGGTGGACTTAGTGGAAGAGGTCCGTGATCACGCCTCATCAAGCACGCTGCACAGACGAAGGGAAGTCGCCTGCTTTCAACTTGGCCGCGTCAAATAACCTTCCTCTTGGGGGACTGGTGCTAAGCAGGTCACCGATTCCGAGCCCAAGGAAAACTTCACCCTAAGTGGGAGGGACCCTCACAGTGTCTCGGCCGGTCTTGGGCTCGAGGGAGCCTACCGCCTCTCCACCATGGAAGACAAGCCACTCAAGCATGCATGGAATCTTGACAAGCTCAAGAAGTTTTACATTTAAGTGTTTTTGTAAGCCATAATGGCAAATATCTTGTGTTGATGTAAACCCTTCTAAGGTCATCAATGGAGTTTTGTGTCTTGCATGCCTATTATCGCTTGTACTGTGGTCTAAAAGGCCCCATCCTCCACACATAGCTGTGAAGGATGGGGCTTGAACTTCGCACCCCCTCAAGGCGGGCTCCAGGGCGCATGACCTCCGTGGCCTACCCCTGAAAAAGTCCCAAGCGGCTTGGACAATTCGCGTCCCCCTTGGGCGGCACCCTCCCTACTGGACCCAGGGAGTGGTGCGACGACTTGAGGTTCTTTACCTAAGTCATAGGGTGCTCCGTGGCTTAGTCCCCCATGGACCCCTGGCGCTATGCCAAAACAACCCCCGGGTCACAACCGCCCGCTCGGGAAGCGATAGGAACTTTCTTATTGCAAGAACTCGGCCGGAGACATCCCTTCCGGTGGGTGCAAGCCTAGGCCTCTCAGGCCTATTAAGTTGTTCGTTAAGCCCCCTAATGGGGCCTCGTAGGATCGACCTCCTAAGTGGCCTGATATCAAATGCAAGGCTAAGGCCGCCCTAAGATAATACAGAGCCCTAGTCCCCCTCGCTGTTGAAAGAAGAATACGACATTTTATTATTCAAAGAGCTAGAACGATCACCCCTGTACATGACACAAAACAGGCTATTTCCCCCCCTCGGGGAGAAGAAACCAAGTGACCCTCCGGAGGGGCGCCCGCACCTCGGACTCCTCTCGGAGTCCAGGGCACGATCATGCCCCCATGAAGTCGCCCGATCATGCTGCGAGACCTTCTTTGGCGGGCATAATCGGCGTGGCGCCTGAGGCAGATTGAGCACTTTGTTTGTATCGGATACCCACCGCTTTGAGGCACATCCTAATACAAAGCATTGCAAAAGTCATAAGCGGTCCATACCATAATCTCAAATATAAGTTCATACAAAATGAAGGGAACTTGTCCCAACTAATCATCATGAGTATCACAAAAATGCATCCCTAGCATGTGTAAGAGCATCTCGCCATGAAGTCGAGGGCCCTAATGCAGTGGGTGAGAATCACCTAACTAATTAGCAAAAGATGTCAAACACTCTCTGGAGAAGTCATACATGCTCGGAGCTTGGGCCTCTCTGGCGCTCGGGGGCAGATCCCATGGGAGCCCTTGTGAGGCTATCCACGGCCTCCCACAAGGTGCCCCCAAGTGGAGCTACCTTCACGAACGCCTCCGAGCGAACTTCACAGGTGTCACAGTTCTCGGAGTGCGGTGGGGATGGCCTCCTTACTGCAGGTGTCGGAGGCGGAGATAGCCGCAACCCCTTGATCACGGCAACCTTGGCGAAGGCCTTGCTCTTGTCATCAGCCGCCCTGGCAAGGAGACCGAGGCGGCCTCGCAAAATGCCAGCCCACTCCTCCCAATCCTCAGAGGGAGGTGGGAGATCCTCCACTCTAGCCCCGAGCTCCCTCAAAGTGACCTGGACCAACACGGCAAGATTTATAAGAGAGATGGCCATTGCCTTCCGGTCCGCTTCATACCTCTGCTCGTGTGCATCACGGTCTGCCCCCACAGCTCGTATCACCACTTGAGACCTCTCCAAGTCAGCCTCCAAGTCCTTGACCATTCTTGGGGTACCTCTCGGCTCGGCCTCACTTTGAAAGCTTATCCTCCGCCACTCTCGACCCTCTTGGGGCTGTGACAAAGCCGCTTGAGGGCCTCTGGGTCACTCTGAGGGCCACACGGAGGGGCACAAGATCTCCTCGAGCATCTTGGGACCCTATCAAAGAGGGCGTTGCTCATAGCCGTAGCAGAAAAGGTGTAAGAATCAAGTGTCAAAGCAAGGCATGCACGAGATTCCTAAGTGCGGAGAGATATGAAAAAGGAATTGCAATACCTAGTACTGGAGGGTCATGGTGGTCGCTAACTTCTCTCCTAACACCTCCAAGAACATGCAGGGTGCAGGGGCACCAAGTCCGCCATATACCTCTGACTCGTTCGGTGACTGTGAGGCGAGTCGTCTCGATTGCTTCTGCGTCGTGGTGTGAGAATGGCATACTCGGAAGGGCACTAGAGGAACCGCCTGGTCCTCTCGAGTGGCGCCACTGCATAAGCGAGCCGCAGGTATCCACGTTCTCATGGGGCCTCTGGGGAACGCAGTGGGTGCGGGGCACCATCTCAGGGCCTCTCTATGCTCAACTGGAGTGCGTGAAAGGCGAAGCGGTTTAGGCATGTAAGAGGAAAATCCACCCTATGTCAACTCAACGTAAACATGAAGGCGTGCTTCAGAGAAGCGGAAGAAAGACTCAAGGTCGTCGGTAGGCATACCGCGTCCTCCCCGCCACGGCTTTGGGGGGAGGTATTCGAACCATCATAACGCCCAAAGCCCTTCGATCTCGAGTAAGCTGGCTGGGAGGCGCCGAACCGAGCTCCTCGCTCGAGATCGACGCAGCTCGCTCAAGAGCTAGATGTCACAGATGGAGAGGGCGAGGGTGAGCGCCTATTCGCTCGCTGAGGGCAAGGGCCAAGGCCCTCGCTATCGGGTACCTTCTCCTTCTCGGCACCCATTGCCCTTTTGCCCTTAGGGGCGGGATGCGGTGGGCGTCTTCGAGACTCCACCCGGGAAGGGCCCTCATCGCCCGTGGCGCGGGCTATGGTGGCAGTGCCCTGTTGGGAGGAGCCGCCGCCATGCCCTTCGGCAGGCCTCTTGGTGCGTGTCTTGGGGGGCGAGGCCCGAGTGTCCTCCCCTGCGGCTACCGCTCGAACCCTCTTCCGTTTGGCACAGTGGGAGGCGGGCGCCCGAGGGAGGCGTGGGCCAAGCAGCTTCACCACAGAGTTCCTCCCCTCCATGGGGATGCTGCGGCCTCGTAACCTCGTGCCTCGGATGTGCACCATCTCCTAAGATCATCTCGGCTTCTTCCTTGCTTCCATGGAGCGAATCGCATGCAAAAAAACCATAAGAAGTAAAAGAATGACGTGTGAGAGAAGGGCAAGGACCAAGAAAGGTTCTTACCTTTCCCAATTCGGATGAAGGCGTAGTGGAACTGACCTAGCACGTTGAACAAGGGTCTTGAGGTTAAGGAGAGTCATCTCCTCCATCAAGTCGCGGCACCCTTCCTTGCACGCACCTCACAGATGGCATTGCGCAGTTTCCAATCGTCGTCGGTGAGGCAACTCATCTCGGGATAAGTCCGTGTCGTTAGGGCCGGATGTGACCCGGTGTAAACGAAGTCCTTGGCCCTCAGGTAGAACCACTTCTTCGTGGCGGAGGGCCAACTTTCCCTCAAAACATGCACGGGGAACTCCTCCTCATGCCGCGGGGTGGTGTAGATGGACCCCAGGGGTCCTCTCCTGGCATCGCCCCGCTGAGAGTGAAAGAAGTCGAGCAGGTATGCATCGATGGCTCTATGGGCGTCCCCGGGATGGCCGTCTCACACAACCATAGGAAAATCCTTAGCCGAACAAAGAGGTTCGGGCTAAGGTGAGAGAGCTCCACCCCGAGCGCTTGCGTGTACCTCTTGATGAAGGGGTGCATCGGGAGCCCAAAACCAACATCCACCCAAGCCTTGAGAGCCACGACATACCCTGGCGGAGGATTGGGCCTCTCCTATTTGGGAAGTCCCGTCTCCGGTGAAAAGCGGCTACCCCGACGGATAGAGAGCTTCTCGCGTCGGTGAGCTCGATGGCGGGGTCCACTTCGCTTCCTCACGAGTCAAGCCCTCGCCGCCTGGTGGGTCAAGATGCAGATGGTGGGATCAAAGGGATCCATCATGTCCACATCCTCACACGGTGATCCTCCGTGAGAGGGCTTGCTCTTGCTGTGCCAGGGGCGGCCCCATCCGCCTTACCCTTGCCCTTAGCAAGAGCATCACGAGGACGATCACCTACAAGTAAAATGAAGTCACCCTCACGAGGCTCGTAGTGGGAACCATAGGGCGGTGTTGTGTTTGTAGTCTTACCCATGAAGTCCCGACTTCTTGCTCTCCTCGGTGAAGGGCGTGATAGCAACAAACCCCAAGAACTCGCCACGCCAAACCAAGGGTCGAGTCATGTGGAGGTCGCCAGAATGCATGGGCCACCAGCCGAGGTCGTCCAACACGCCACTGCCAAAGCCGAGGCCCGGATTAGGCGCTTGTGCAAAAAAAAAAAAAAAAAAAAAAAAGGAGCTCACCTCTAGCGACCTTTGGAATCCACCTTGAGAATTTCTTGTTGATGCTACCACCCCTCGGATGGTCTCCATTTTATACACCTACACTCGTAGCCAAAAGATGGTTTCACATTGCGGATTGATAAGCCAAATACAGTTTGAAATAAATAGCGAAGAAGAGAAAAGAGGTTACGGTGCTTTCTCGTGCAATGGCGATGCAACCTGGAATGTCTAACGATTCGTCCACGGTCCCTTGGCCGTCGTTCAATCTCTATTGCCCATACCTTTGTTCTTGTCCCAAGCAAAATAAGCAGGAACCGCTTCCTCGAAGTCCGCTTGTTCGGCTCTTGGGATTACTCTCGGCAACAGCGGACATGTTTGAGAATCTTCACGAAGCTCTCCAGAGAATCATGCTTGCGGATGAATTTCTAGATCACATCTATATACAAAAGAAAGAAGGAACTAAGAAATGGTCATTACCGAGAATGACTCTTAAAGTGAGGCTGCTTATCTTTGCTCTGTCACGCGGACCAGCAAGATCGATATTCCTTCCCTACGGCTGCGCCTCCTTCCCGTTCTCAAGAAGATGATGGCCTCGGCGACTTCGCTCATTAGCCCTTCTCCTTGCGGTGTGGCCTTCGGTAAGCGTGAGCTGGCAGCGCCCGGCCATGAAGTCCCTTCTCCTTCTGTCATGCGGCCTGTTGCCTGGTCCGGGCCTCCTCGAGCACCGCGGCCCTTCTTCTCCACAGTGGCGGCGGCCCCGACGTCCGACCAACGGCGAGTGTGCCTTAAATGGCGAAGAGAAGGCTTGCTTTTCTCGTGGCGGCACCGTCTGCCGGCGGCGACGCGTCCCCTCGTCCGTCTTGATTCGGCCTCCTCCGGTATGACGCCGAAGCAGCAATAATACGAGCTCGTTTCACCCAGCGGTGGCGGCGCTTCTACGTGGTCGACCTTCACCGGCGTGGCAGCGTGCTCCAGCGGCGATAGCAAGCCCCGTGCTCCGAGCGATGGCGGATTCTCGTCGCCGCCGGCCGGTCCAGCGGTGACTGCCGGCGCGTCCTTCCTCCTCTCTCTGCATGGCGGCGGCCCCGATTCGCTCGGACGGCGCTTCGCCCAGTCCGGTGGCAATAGCTCTCACTGAGCAAGCCACAAGAACAACAGAGACCTCAGTCGTGGTGCGTAGAGAGAAAACAGTGGTACAAAGGAGTTTCTAGTACGTGGAAGAGAAATCTCCCTTTGCTACTCTCTCGAAACGGCTAGAAATAGAGAAGGCACAAATCTTGAGGCATACCGGCACAAGTCTCTAGCAGTGCTCTGTGTGCTCGTATATAGGCGCTAAGTAGAGCGTCCGGACTACTGATGGGCAATGCCCATACCGCCAGGGGAGAGTCACAGGCGCTGCCTCGCGCTTCTAACACGCAAGTAGAGAGCTCTGTCCCGAGGACGATGGGCACGCAAGACCCATTTGAATCAAGTGGCCCCAAGGTGCCTGCTCTTTGTTTGACTAACAACGAATGGGGGAAAGGAGGGCAAGTTTCTTTTTGCCTCCTTCGCATAAGCATGTGCTTTGGCGCCTGTTCTTGAAGCCTTCGACCTGGCTGGGCGCTACCCTTGCGCCCATTCCACACAAAATCACCACAGTGCCATTGTTGGGTACAAGGCTAGGCGCCCGAAGGGTCTTCTGCTGGCTGGGACCATGTTCGCCATAGGCATTCTAAAAAATGCCTAAGCTCAAAACGAGAAGTCCAACATAGAGGAGAGACCGAGCACCCCTGCTGCTACATGACAGAAGCCGGAATGGACATCACGAAGAATTGTTTAAGAAAGACTTGTCATGGGCACTGCCACCACGGTTTGTTTCAAACAAGCGTCCTGTAGAGAAAGCCTAAGTAGCAAAGATAGCCCAGAAAGTGTCTTAGAGTAAAAAAGGGCACTTGACTGGACTTCGTAAAGGATGAACAGTTCTCTTGTCCCTGGGGCTCTTCCTAAAGCTCCCAAGGGACAAGGGGGCTAGTGTTGGAGGAAAATATACCAACTTCTTAAGGGGTAGGCCTCGTCCGCGTCACACCTCGTGAGCATACTCCGCGGGCGTCTTCGGGGTTCACCCTCCTACTCCGTGGGAGTCCGTGGAAGGCCTCCGTACTCCGCGGGCGTATTCGGGGTTCACCCTCCTACTCCGTGGGAGCCCGTGGAAGGCCTCCGTACTCCGCGGGCGTATTCGGGGTTCACCCTCCTACTCCGTGGGAGCCCGTGGAAGGCCTCCGTACTCCGCGGGCGTATTCGGGGTTCACCCTCCTACTCCGTGGGAGCCCGTGGAAGGCCTCCCGATGTGCAGGCGTCTTGGGGTTCACCTCCTCCGTGGGAGCCCGTGGAAGGCCTCCCTTACTCATGAGGCGTGTTCGGGTTCACCCTCTCGTGGGAGCCCGTGGAAGGCCTCCATACTCTGCGAGGCGTGATTCGGGTTCACCCTCCTACTCAGGTGGGAGGCCGTGGAAGGCCTCCAGTACTCATGAGGCGATCGGGGTTCACCCTCCTACTCCGTGGGAGCCCGTGGAAGGCCTCCGTACTCATGGTGTGTTCGGGGTTCACCTCCTACTCAGTGGGAGCCCGTGGAAGGCCTCCAGTACTCATGGGCGTCTTGGGTTCACCCTCCTACTCTGTGGGAGCCGTGGAAGGCCTCCCGTGCGCGGGCGTCTCGGGTTCACCTCCTCCGTGGGAGCCCGTGGAAGGCCTCCATACTCATGGGCGTGATGGGGGTTCACCCTCCTACTCAGTGGGAGTCGTGGAAGGCCTCAGTACTCATGGGCGTGATGGGGTTCACCCTCCTACTCCGTGGGAGCCGTGGAAGGCCTCCAGACTCATGCGTGTTCTGGGTTCACCCTCCTACTCGTGGGAGCCCGTGGAAGGCCTCCAGACTCATGGGCGTCTTGGGTTCACCTCCTACTCGTGGGAGCCGTGGAAGGCCTCCAGACGCGCAGGCGTCTTGGGGTTCACCCTCCCGTGGGAGCCCGTGGAAGGTCTCCATACTCATGGGCGTGTGGGGTTCACCTCCTACTCTGGGGGTCAGTGGAAGGCCTCCAGGACTCATGAGCGAGTTCGGGTTCACCCTCCTACTCGTGGGAGCAGTGGAAGGCCTCCAGACTCATGGGCGTCTTCGGGGTTCACCCTCCTACTCCGTGGGAGCCCGTGGAAGGCCTCCGTACTCCGCGGGCGTCTTCGGGGTTCACCCTCCTACTCCGTGGGAGCCCGTGGAAGGCCTCCATACTCCGCGGGCGTATTCGGGGTTCACCCTCCTACTCCGTGGGAGCCCGTGGAAGGCCTCAGACTCATGGGGCGATTCGGGTTCACCCTCCTACTCAGTGGGGCCTAAAGTCTCGAGATTAACTCTCACGGAGCGGTGGCGTGGAGCGCCGCCAACGCCCGAGAATGACCAAGCCGCCTCGCTTAACTCTTTGCAGTAGGGGTAGGATGGTACTTTCATGTAACCAAGGCTGGGCGCCTATAAAACCCGACTGTAACCCTCACTTGTGGAGGGGAGACTCTGATTGGAATACAAAATTTAAACATCTTGGTGTGTCCCATGAGAGCTGAGCTAGGAGCCCTGCTCCTCTTGGGGACACGCAAGCAGAGTAGGGCACTCCTTGGGTGCCCGAACTCAGATAAATCCTTGTGTTCACGTTGTCTGCTTCAACGGTGGCCCGTAAGATGGCCAGCGTTCTCACTCTCTCGTTCGTGTCTTGTTTTCACACATACGACACATAATTCGTTTAGGGGTGTTTTGAGAATCACAAAAAAAAATAGTTTTACCTTCCATACAATCATTCACCCCCCTCTCATTGCTATATTAGTGTATATCGATTCTACACACTCAATGATCGTTGTTGGACTGCGGAAAGAATGCAACGTCGTAACCTTCCCCATCAATCGTTATGTACGTGTTCTTTGTCAACGAGAGGAAGAAACTATCAAGAGAGCATGTAATAATCCAATGCAGCTTCTCTCGGCAGGTTTGGTTCCAAATATTCCTTTGGATAAGAAAACAAAGACTCACTACCAAGAATGATGATATTCTCCAAGATTGATGGTTATCAGTAAAAGAATGCTTGCGAGCTGATCAAGTGAAGGGCTGCATGCAATTCAATCATCATTATGATGAGACATATTTGGTTGGAGCGAAATGCTAGAATATTTAGAAATTCTTTGAAGCAATTGTCTCAGATTGTTAGTGAAATTAAGGAGGAATGCAATTCTTGGAAGGTGGCAGGAGCAAGCTGCATAGAGCAGTTGTTCCTGTAGCTGTGTTAGTTGTTGTAATAGTTCATGTGTTTGGGCAGCTGGTGTTGGCAGGTGGTAACTCTCTTTGTTCTTGCCCTGTATATATTCGTTTTATTTCTTTTAGCGCAAAGATGTGCAAATCTCCTGCAGGTTCTTGGAAAAAATTCTCAAGTCCCGACCCAAGCGCCAACCGCCACTGCGGATCCGGCACTCAACCCCACATCCCCTATAATCATCTCCGGTGTCTTTGGTTGTTTTTGTTTTCCCAACCTATCTTCTACCGCGCCACACAAATTAGTCCCAAGCTCTATATATCCCATGTATATTTCTTAGCCACCCTTCCAAGCACAAAGGGTATGTACGTACAAACTGTTTTAAACCCTTCTCTCGTTGAATTAATTAAGCAGGTAAAGAAGAAAAAATGGAGAAGAGGGAGAGAGAGCGAGGCTACCTGACTCCATTGTTGATGCAGTCGAGGATGCCATTGATCTCAAGAACCATCTTGTTATAGTCGGTACATCGTGAAGACGACAGGAGGAGGGGTGAGATTCGGTCATGGAAGCAGTTGGCTGCTTCTCCGTATTTCCCCTTGTCAAGATAGTCCATCACCTGACCTCTCCAACAATCGAGAAATACGACAGGGTGCAGAAGAGAAGGATCAACTCCATCATCATCTCCTGTGGGCATGAAGATCCTCAGATAATTGTCGAGCTCAGGCCACATCTTGTTTGCCACAAAGCGATCAACGTCTTCACTTCTGTAAGCTGTAACCTCAGCATCCGCGGGAGGACTGTACAGTGTTAGTAGTAGGAAATTCAATCAGATATATAGGAACCCATCTGTGCTCCATGATAGAAGCCTAAAAGAAAACAGAGATTGAAAAACTCAAATCGAAAAACCCTCCACCACGGTGAGCGCCAGTCGACACGATTGTAATCAATTACACTGCTTCTTGTTCATGCATAACGTACGGCCCGATCCAATGCGTTGGATAAAAGACTCAGACGCATACACCTACAAGGGAAAAAATCCTAAGTGCGCGCTGATCTCGATCGATGAGTTGCTTAATTGCTGCATAACTAGTGGTGCGGTGCCCCTTGTGGCGATAAACAAATAGAGATAACGGCCTGCGTATCGATCTGCTTCTAAAATGTTCCTATACCGAGATCATTTGAAGTTGGCACGAACTGCTAGATATCATAGCGCCTACTTAGAACAACTACAACTAGGGAAGTGGCTTGTGCATGTGCCTTCTTCGGTAGTTGAATGGTGGAGCTACACGTACATATCTTGAGAGGAAAAGAACAAATTGAGCCGTAGATACGTACATCATGTTCAAACTCTCCACGCGGTCAGCTACCATTTGATCATCTTGCAGAAATTCTTGGTCGTTCGCCCTATCACCTCCACCAGCAGCTCCTAGAGCAGAATGATGACCCCCTACATTGCCACCACGGCCGCCACCTCTTCCTGCCCCTTGCTCCATCGATCTCACCAAGGGAACACAAGGCCAAGACCTACGGTGGCTGCGTTGGCTTCGATGAGAAGGAAGTAGATGGGATCGTAGATTTTTCACCCGGCTCGTTAGATATATATATGCCCCAAATATATCTTCAGCTAGGCCAGTATAACATTCTAGCCTCTCGTGCCATCGCAGCATAGACACAGCTAGGCCAGTAGCACAAAAGTGGGGCAATATTGCAACAATAGTGCCCTAGCCTAGCTATGATTCAACAAATAGACAGGAGACATGATGCACGTTACAGTACATGACCACCTGAAATTTTAGGTAGGGGTTGGTGGTGGACAATATAGCATTAACAAGTAGGTAGTTCCAAATCATGTGTCATTACCTCATGTTGCCCTTTTATTATGTATTAATCTTGTAATCAACCAGTCTCTTTTCTACTCCCACACAACATTCTTCTTTGAAATACGTAGAGTGGGTACGAATGTAGAAATGTCACAACGAATATCGAGGTGTCTTTAATAACTTTGCTAGTAGTTACCTACGAATAATAACAACATATAGCTTTTTTACATAGTATAATAACGATGCACACTCTACGCATGCGTACTTGTCCACTCAACATATGCACTACAAATTTTTTAGTGGACACCTGGACTACTTTATACACCCATGTAGATTTCTAGCACAACGTAACCATATGGAGCATGTTAATTTGACCCATGTATATATATGGGAAAAAATGCATACAAAACACATATTCGAGGGGCTCTCCTACCCTCCACTTATATATATAAAAGATACAGCTAGCTCTGTGAGACTCTTTCCTTTTCAAAAGACGTACTGACATTACGATGAAACAAGCATGAGAACTTATCAATCGACAACTTCTTCCGTGTATGTGCGAGATTTTGCTTTTAAAAGAAAAGCCTAATAAAGTGAAATGGTAAAATGGTAAAAGTAAAAAAGTAAGAACAAAATATCTACAAAAATGGTAATGAAATATCAGAACACTCTAGAATACCCTAGGATCCTACCCTTGACATTTGAGATGATCTGAACCAATGAAATATATTAAAAATATATTGTAATCATGAGATAAGATATCAATCTTGATCATGTAAGATTTGTGTAGAAATATCTATGGCTTTTTTGAAGCCAAGATTTTTACCATACTAATATAAACTTGATATCTACCTCTGGTAAAAAGATAAAAAATAAAACTTACATTATATCCTTTAAAAAATCAAAAACTTGAAATAAATAAATCTAGAATCGGCAATGTCAGAATTTTTGAATTTAAAAATAAAAGATAAAATTTTGAAAATTTTACATAAGATGAAAAATACTATATAAGATCTTTGTAAAAATTTTCAAAAAATTATAAAATAGTTTTGATCAACAATTAAATACAAAACAGAACAGATAAAAATCTAGAAGTGTTACATTGTTAGAATTTTAGTAAAATCTACAGAAATAATTTTTATCTCAAATTTTTACTGGAAGCTTATCTTTACCTTTCCGAACTCTTTAAAAATGTTTATAAAATTTTGAGTCGGTCTATTGCCTGAACCTTACAGCTAAACATGGCTCTGTCTAGAACTATTCCAGAGTTATCCCGTTCCTACGGCTTACAGGTGGGTCCGGCGCCTTGAGCTGCTCCAGCCGATAGCCTCTACCGACTTCTCCCTACCAGCAAAGACCCACACGTCAGCCGCTGTTCTTCAGCCTTCTTCTCCCTTCTCTTCTGCTCGGTCTCTCTCCCTCGCACGGTGAGAGCCCATTCCCTCTACTCATTCCTTTGAATAAGTAGCAAAACGGAATAACTAAATCACTATTTTCATTAAATGCTACTACTTTGTGGATATCGGTAGATATACCTATTGTTTTATGAAGTTCCCTTAGTATTGACATGTGAATCTTGACAACCCTATAATTATGGATAGACAATATATCATGTCAATTTGGGTATATGAGATGGTTAATAATCATGCTTAGCCATGCTTTAGACTTGGGATAAATCAATTGGAAACATTGATCAGATAAAACTTGGAAATATTGAGACATGATGATAGCTATTGGTATTTTGACTAAAAATGAAAATAAAACTATGTTTTTTATGCGGGCAATTATTAACAATAGCCGGAGGTGCATGGACTTGCACGTAGTGTAGGGGGACTATTACCCGTGTCAGATTAAGGACCGAACTATAGGCTGTTTTCAGGCCAAGAAATACGTACAACCACAAGTGCTAGTATATGACAGCTTTAACCTATTAAGTCACTTAAAATTAACTTTGCACATTGGTAGACTCGAGAATGGTGTATGCCATGCTATGGGGGAGAAGTGGGACACTCTGGTGTATCACCATTTGTCCTACTATGTACACATATCTTCTGCCACTATAGAAAGAAGTGGGACAATTTGGTATACAACCGTTTATCGTACTAGTACAAATATCTTCTGCCACTATAGGGAGAAGTGGGACAATTTAGTGTACTATCATTTGTCGTACTAGTACACATATCATCTACTGCCATGGTATGGGTTTGTCGTCACCAGGCTGGTGCAAAGTTAGGATTAAATAATGTAACGGTTATGTCATGACTCTCTGCGGCACACCAAAGGAAGTGTGCTAATAGCTTACACAAAGAGTCAGTCATGTCTTGTGGGTAAAGCTGTACACCTCTGTAGAGTGTAAAATTAATCAATTAGCCGCGCCCGTGGTCATGGGCACTTAGTAAAGTCATCACATAGTTAGATATTTTATTTTCATAATTTTCAGGTTTCTACCATGTGTCGGTAATTTCTACCTTTTGTCGGTGGTTTCTACCGTATGTTGGTGATTTCTACCGTGTGTCGGTGGAAAGTAGTTCATGGATATGGTCATATTACCTAGGTTCGTGAAATTTACTTATTCGTATTTACATACTATTATTTTATATTTGAAATTGCTTTTACTTAAAATTTCGCTTGCAATCTATTATTTTGTATTTACATTGCAAATTGACTTTATGCAAATTAACTGTAGTAGCCTCTTTTGAAATGGCTTGCATATATTATAGGTTTTGCAAAAGTCTTGCGGAGTACGAAAGTACTCATCCTTACTTATTTATTGTTTTTAGGTGAAGAATCAGAATAGATGAAACTTATTTGACGCAAGATTCGAGGATGTTAATTAGTTTTTCTAGGGATTATGCCTTGTCAGTTGTCTGAGGTTGGATGGGCACACTACAAGACTTTTGATTCTTTCCGCTACATTATTTTGAACTGTCAGACCTTATTGTATAAATTACCATTATTATTTGTAATAAAGAGTATGGATGTGATATCAATTGTTGTAAATGTGCGTGCTAGTTACTGATCATGAGACTAGCACTGCATGCACATGAGATTGCTATTTTTGCATTTATGTAAAAATGGGGGTCACTACAACAAAACTTCTCTTTATGTCTTGTGCTTTATCCAGTCATGCATGAACCGGTCGGTCCTAGTTTGCCAAAGAGCTGGCTGCACCTTTCATGGTTGCTAGGTTGTCTTAATTCACCAGGAGTACACAAATTATAGTAGTTTTTTTTATCTAGAAATGCTAATAAAAAGAGTACATAATTTCTCTTATGGACTATGGTCGATAATTTCCAATTCCATATTCTAGCTAGGGGTTGGTGGTGGCCAATATAGCATTAAGCATTAGGTAGTTACAAATCATGTGTCGTTACCTCATGTTGCCCTTTTATTATGTATTAATCTTGTAATCAACCAGTCTCTTTTCTACTACCACACAACATTATTCTTTGAAATACGTAGAGTGGGTACGAATGTAGAAATGTCACGACGATTATTGAGGTGTCTTTAATAACTTCACTAGTAGTTACCTACGAATAATAACAACATATAGCTTTTTTTACATAGTACAATGAGGTTGCACACTCTAGGCGCACACGTACCTGTCCACTCAACATATCACTACTCAACATATCACTACAAATTTTTGAGTGGACACCTGGACTACTTTATACACCCATGTAGATTTCTAGAACAATGTAACCATATGGAGCATGTTAATTTGACCCATGTATATATATGGGAAAAAATGCATACAAAACACATAATCGAGGGGCTCTCCTACCCTCCACTTCTATATATAAAAGATATAGCTAGCTTTGCGAGACTCTTTCCTTTTCAAAAGATGTACTGACATCACGGTGAAACAAGCACGTGAACTTATCAATCGACAACTTCTTGCATGTATGTGCAAGGAAGCTAGGGTTCCTCCTCCTCTAGGTCTTGGCCTTGTGTAGAGCAACTTAGTAGGTGGGGGATCGGGGATTTTTCTGCTTTACTGGTCTCTACCCGGCTAGTTAGATATACACCCCAAATTAATAAACAAAGGTTTCCCTCTGCAAATGTAACATTCCGAAAAATTCAAAAATAGGAAAAATGAAAATTATGAAATTTAAAAATGGAATCAAATAAAAATTTCAATTAGAATCAAGAATTTGATTTAAAACAATGTATTTTCCTCATTTTCTTACATTGTAATCTTAAGAAATGGATAAATAGCAATATTAAAAACCATTTCTTCCGAAGCAAAGAAACTATAAGAATAAAATTGAAATATGATGTTTAATTTGGAATGTTCATTTCCTGATTTTTCTTGAATTATTGGATTTTCTCGAGCTTTTGCTTTTAAAAGAAAAGCCTAATGAAGTGAAATGGTAAAAGTTAAAAAAAGTAAGAACAAAATATCTACAAAAATAGTAATGAAACATCAGAACACTCCAGAATACCCTAGGATCCTACTCTTGACGTTTGAGATGATCTGAACCATTGAAATATATTAAAAATATATTGTAATCATGAGATAAGATGTCAATCTTGATCATGTCATATTTGTGTAGAAATATCTATGGCTTTTCTGAAGCCAAGATTTTTACCATACCGACATAAACTTGATATCTACCTCTGGTAAAAAGATAGAAAATAAAACTTACATTAGATCCTTTAAAAATTCAAAAACAAGAAATAAATAAATCTGGAATCAGCAATGTTGGTTACGTTTGTTGGTAGCTAGCCATCTATGTTTGGTGCTGCTACTAAGTAGCTATGGCTAGGTGTCTAGTGACTACGAGTGGCAATGCATGCAAAAGCATGCACAAGCATGCAGGATGCAGGAAAGGCTGCCCTGGAAGCACAAAAATGGGGCAACACAGCGCCACGATGACCCAAGGCTAGCTGTAGATGTATTGTCCAAAGTTGATCGCGCGCGGCAGGTTTCTGCACAAGATGAGAAAGGAACGCATGTACTGACCGTGCTACAGAGACTGCCGTATGCCTACAAGTAGCTGCGGAAACTACGGATACTTTTGCAAAGCAAACACCTCTCTCCATGCATGCAGTAACAATAATGACGATATATATCATACATAGGTCTTTTAATTTCCAAACCGGCCGGCAATTAAACCTTAATATCTTCTGCAATTTTAATTCAATTTCAGGCGGAACAAATTTCTATAATCATATAAAATCAGTAAGATTCTAAATATACAAAAATATTTAATCTTTGAACTCCATAAAAATTATTTGAATTAAATTTTGTTAATAACCCTATTATGGTCTTTATATTAAATCTGTGCACAATAAGCCATAAAATAATAAAATAAATTCTTACATGATTCTAAGGACAAGATGAGTTCAAATATACAAAAAAACTTTTAATTTTTGAGTTAAATAACAATTAATAAAATTAAAAATGAGATAAACATACTATTATGGACATTATTGCACATATGAAAAATATAACTTCTAAAATCATAAAATGAATTTTTATGTTCTTCTGAAATAATAAGAAACTCAGATATGCAAAAACATTTAAATTTTGATCTATGTTTAAATTAATTGTTTTGCAATCATCAGTAAACCATAATATGGCCATTAATAAAAATAAAAATACAATAGCTCATAAAATGATGAAATAATTTGTGTGAAGTTCTTGGAAAAAGAAAGGGCCCATGTATGTAAAAATATTTAGAATAGAATTTAGTTTGCATTCTTTTAATAAAAGGAAATGCTAATTACAACAATAAATAACTAGATAATCTATTGCGGTTAAAATCAAAATAATGCAAAACTAGTTTTAAAACACTTCTAGGGTTGCACCCTGTTAATACCAGAAAAATAAATAAATGATCATATATAGTGTAGTCGCAAACTTAAAATGAAACCGGGCTCGACTTAACGTTATTGTGTGTTCATTTATGCTCTTTTAACAACAAATAAAATAACTCATCTAAATGTTACAATCTGTAAAACCAGTTTAGAAATACTCTACAAAGTTTGTACTACCATATTCTATAGAAAGAATCCTATTTCATCAAGGTTTACATATTAATCTTATTAGCTCAAAAACCTTAAGTGTTAATATTTCTGAAATCCGTAATATGAATGAACAAACTTTAAGTACAAATGAGAAATCAATGGTTATGTTATTTTGAAGGATTGAGAGGGCGAACAGAGGGGGGGTGAATGATCGCAAAGAAATTTTCCCAACTCAAAGTATTCCAAAAGGGGACTAAACAACAAGGATCACCCAAACGGATGAGGACGGTGGTACCCTCCTGGAGTAGGTGAAAGAACCAGACTCAAGAACAGACAGCCCGACCTGGAAAGAAAACAAAGCAACTTTTGATCGGCTGAACAAAACTCCAAGAGACTTGGTAGATGCGATCTTGGGATAGACAGAGACTTGATTCTCAAACCGATTCTCAGGATTATTCTCAAAGTTTTGACCTTTTTGTTCGAGAAGAAAGAGTACACCAAGAAAAGCAGAAAGAACAGGGAATTCGGTTCAAGGCTTTTTCTCGGAATCTTGATGAGTGGTAAGATCTTGGAAACTTACCCATGAGACATAGCAAGCGAGAAGCCACTCAGATTTGAAACACAAGAACAACAGCTCAAGAACGCAAAAGACGCAAAAATGAAAGCAAGTAGAAGGAGATGAATCAACTTGCGTATAGTAAATTTGCGTAACTTAAATTGCAGAAAGAAACTTGCATAATATAAATGACAAGAAGTAAAATGCAAGTATTGAAATCTTTGAATGGTAACTTGTATTTCTGAAAGAGAGGTTACACAGCCACACAAACAAAAGTAGGCAAAAGCTCAACAGAGCACTCAAAACCTCTAAGACTATCTTCAGCAATTTCCCTTCATTCCCTTCCCTTCCCCCATTCCATTTCCGATATTCATTCACTTCATTCCTATCATCTCCAGCAGTATCCCCTCGAGGGGTTTTGTATAGGGATTGGAGAGAGAATTCTTTTCTGAAGAGATTCTCAGAAAGAATCCCTTTCGAAGGGAATCGTGAAGGGAATTCTTTGGAGTGCTTGGGATCTGTCTGCGAAGGGATTTAGAGGCTGAAGGGATACCGCTGGAGATAGTCTAAAACCCCCTAGGGATCCTTCACATACCTCGCCCTCTGGGAGGCTATCCCTCCACTCCTATTTATACAACTCTTGGGCCACCTACCACCCTTAGATGCAGCTCTCAACCCTAGAGACTCATCTAAGGGCTAGGAAGAGCCCACTCTCACAGCCTACAAGGGAAACCCTAAACCTGCTAACACAGGGTTTTTCTTGCACGGCTCTCAAAGCATACTACTAGACCCGCTATTCCTATCAACTAGACCGTACTCAGATAGTCCTTGTTGATCTACGCAGGATCTAGCTAGTATCTGTTCCTTTCCTTGTCTTCTTGGCTGCCCGAACTCCGTCTTCGGTCATCTTTCGGTGATCTTCCGACCGTTCTAGACCTCCGACGCACCTCGCCTAGTCCCGGTCAACTTCCGACTCACCATGACCCAGCATCGTCGTCCTGCAACCATCAAAGACAAGGAAACCTTTCACATAGCAATGTCCACAAATATAGTCGCTGATTATCTCAAAATAGTCAGACACAACTTAATCACAACCAATCGGCAAACCCATATACTCTAACCTACTCAGCTAACCACCTGGCTAACCATTCGGCTAATCACCTGGCTAACCACTCGGCTAACCACCAAATGCCCTAAGGATGACTGCTAGCACCCCAAAGATTTTGACAGAGAACTCTTGGAAACTCTGACATGGGAACTCTACTGAGTCCATGACATACCTCTTGCCTGCAGCAAAGTACTCAACCAAGAAGGAAATTTGTCAAGAAGCTAAAAACCACACAACAAGGACTGGAGGCACTCGGCACTCGGCCTTCACCAAAGGAAGAAAACCAGTCAAAAAGCTAGACGCACTTAGCAAAGACAGAAACCACTCAGAACATAGTACTCAGCAAAGAGACCAGTCGGAAAGCTAGAGGAACTTAGCAAAGGCAAATAGCACTCGGCACTTAGCACTCAGCCAAGAAAGAAAACCAGTCGAGAAGCTAGAAGTACTTAGCAGAGAAACACGACTTAGTTGGAAACCTATCAAAAATGCTCCAAGTCACAAATTCAATTCGAATCAATCTTTAATCTAGTCAATTACTCATCACACAAAGGTATAGACCTTTTATGGTCTTTCGTATTTGTATCATCAGAACCTTCTCAAATATCATGAAAATGAGACCAGTAGCCTAAATCAATAGTTCTAACTTACGCGAAACTAATTATATACAAAATCAATCAAAGAATAAGTGCTATTCATGCATAATCTAATATGATCACTTAAGCCTTTTTAGCAGCTCGCAAAACATCTCGTCTCAATACAAATTTTGTGAAGAACTGCCTAGAAGTGACCTTTAGGATATGGTCCACAGTAATCTAGAAAAGTATTCTTATTTTAATTTGCTTCGCATCTGAATCCTGATAGAGCAAAACCCTTAAGTGATAAGGCTACCAGAAGCACATTGCGAATGGCAAGGTTGGTGAAACCTGTAACTAATGTCTATTTTTATTAATCCAAATAATTTTTGCATCTTGAATTCGATATTATAAATAAAAGAATACATAATTTTAGCTTCCTTAATTCATAAATCAAGAATAGATAATGCATAAAGGAAACCATGCCTCGCCCAAGCTATTAACAATTTGAATATATATATACTTAGTGGAATAAAATACGAGAATATGAAATTATTCAATCCAACCTAAAACACTTCTGCTTTCAATAGCAAGTTTTTATTTGATTCACTATCTATTTCCTTTTTGCCCTTATTAAAGTTTGTTATTTGCCATATTTTCGTTGGGTCGATGTGTAGAACTCGACGTTTCTAACTCCGTCATCAACAGCGCAAGCTGTGACAATGACTTCGTCGTAAGCAAAGATTAAGCAAGGCAAGCACCTCTTTGATCATATTGATCCCAGTATTTAATTTTTCTTTTATTTATGAAATGGTTTCATGCATACGTTTATTTTCTGTAAATTCGCTATTTTGTGGTACTGGTAGATATACCTGTTGTCTCATGAATCTGCCTTGATAAGTATGAACATGTGAACCTTGATAACCATAGATTAAGGATAGGCATTACTTAATGTCATCATGAGTATAAACGTTTGCATATTATTCATGCTTAGCCATGCTTTAGAATCAATGAGGTAGATGATCAGATCAAAATGGTTTCCTGAGAACTTAAAATGATTGGATATGACGCTGTTGGTTACTGGTATTTTGATTAAAAACCCAAAATAAAACTATGGTTTTGACACGGGTGATTATTGGCAATAGCCGGATGTGCAAAGGGAATTGCACGTAGTGTAGGGTGAAGTATCGCCCGTGTCGAATTACGGACCGAATCAAACTTGCTCTTACAAATTCTGTTTGCAAATGACAACTTGATTTACAAATTCAATTTCGCTTTATGCAAAATTAACTGTAGTAGCCTCCTTTGACTTGGCTTGCAGTTATGCATTTGCAAATACCAACTTAAGTCTTGTTGAGTATGAAAGTACTCACCCTTGCTTAATCTATGGATTTTAGGTGAATGAAGTTAGCAAGCTTTGAAGGTTTGTTTTCATCGTAGGATGCGGGATCCTTATTGAAGCGATCTTTTAGGGATTTATGCCTTGTCAGTTACCTGCGGGTTGGATGGGCATACTATAAAAACTTTGCTTCTTTGCTGCTATATTCTCTGAGTTATAAGATTTCTTTATATAATAGTTTCTGTTTTAATAATATGATATATGGTTGTGATTCTAATTGTTGTAAATGTGCGTACTAGCTACTAATCTAGGGACTAGTACATTGTGCACATTATATTTCCATTTTTGCATTCTATGTAAAAATGGGGGTCGTTTCAGTTGGTATCAGAGCTATACTAGCTGTAGGATAAACCCTAGATAGAATGGCCGTTAACATTAGAATAAACCAATTCAAAATCATATTTTTCGAAGCTAGTATATTTGCAAAATGTAGACATTGCTATTCTTTCCTCTTTCTTAAAATCTTATTCTTACCCTACTTTCAATTTTTTATTTGTAAACAAACTCTTCTTTCCTTAAAAAGGAAACCATCACCCGTAGTCAACTTCGCTATTGCTTCTAAAGATGTTCGAGACTTGTCACTACCATCCTTCATGATAGCCAATGAAGACTACAATGTCTACGATAACCATCTCAAGGAAACATACAATGCTTCACTAATCTCAACAAAGCAGAAGTAAAACTCGAAGACTCTACTTCATGAAGAGACAGCGTCACCCAACAGAAAAAGGCAGAAGATTAGAATATATTAGGATCTACCTTAAGATAAGAATCCTTACGCATAGTATAATATTCCGCTTTAGTCATATAAAGCATTTTACGTGGTGTTTATATCTTGCTACTTGAAATTGTTTCTTATTTTAATTGTTAGGACTGACTTGTGTGTGAACTTAACCTCTTAGTTAAAGTTTCACAATAAGTTGTCCTTATGTATGAATATCAAAACCTCAACCCATATGATGAATAGGAAATCATGAAATAGCTTATCTATTCTTTTTATAAAGCTTCTTGCAAACTTATCCCTTCTCTTCGTAGAACTTCTTACCAGTGTAACCATTATGGTCATTAACCTTTCCTAAAATTTAATCTCATCAAGATTAGTAACACAGTCTCCATTACTACTTTTAGCTTTACTTGAGACCACACCATTCATATATAAACCAAGTTCAAGATCTCACCATATTAGTAACACCAAACTAACCTAAGTCGCTTTAGGCTAGTCAAAACCTAATTCTTCCTAATGATAACTATTGACCATGCCTTAAAACTCATCTCTTTGTTTTGCCTAGATTACATACCATGAAAATGAGCTAGAATCAAAAAAGTTCTATACTTATGAATGGAAACCTTCGAATGGTTGTTAAAAGGAAACTGGAGAAAAAAAAATCGAAAACCCCATTTTTCTAAAAGAAATATAAAAAGAGTAGCATTAGTTGTATATATACTCTTTTCCCATCTCTAGAATTTAATCTCCTTATCTATGTACTCATTTGTCCTTTGTAGAATTTTCTTTCTCCACTCCTAAGTATTCTTTCTAGAAGTATTTCTTTCCTTATCTTTAAGCGAAATAAAAACCACCAACAAATCTTTTTGAAAATAATTCTGGTAACAAGTCAACAACGTCGTGACGTCTACATTAACAACTTCAAGAAGATGGAGATAACGAAGTATCACAACCTCTTCGACTTCATAGAAGCCTTGAAGACTAACGCAACAAGTGGGGGGAAAGATTTAAAAGAAACTCGTCAGTCAAACAGTCTACGTTGAAGGATAGTATTATCTAAATTACACATTATTCTAGCCATAATAAACCTCTTATGCAGAAATACATATAGTTATGCTAGTAGAAGAAAAACCTTAAGACACCCCTCCTACGTAGTAAGTTGAATATATAGTTTTACGGTGTTATTGAAACCTTGTTGTAAATCTTTTGTATTGCTTTCGGGTTACTCTCGTAAATGTTAAACCATTAGGCTGAAATTTACGATGTGTCAACCCTACTTAATAAGAAAATTTTAATTAAAAAGATTATAAAGAACGAAGCGTTGCCTTGTAACCCAATAGAATTTCGTCTAAATAATTTTATCCCAATAAATATCGTTGCAGGATGCCCGTGACAAGATCCCTCGGCAGAAATCTTGAAAGTGAAGCCATGCAAAGCTTTCAACCTCCAAATGATAAATCTACTCCAGCCCTTGCCGAGAGAAGAAATTGTTCAGATCAAAAAGCCCCTCCTACATCCTATTTGATACCTAAATGTTGCTCCTTAAAGTGTTGTCAACCCAGCAAATCCGAAGACCGTGCTTGCATTCGTTGTGGAGAAATAGGACATATTGTTGATGAGCATGCAATCAACTGCTCCAGTTGTGAACGAAATCATTCTCCTAGAAAATGTTCTATGGGTAACATCACTTGTTACCTTTGCAAAGGTCGAGATCATTGCCCATCGCAATACCCCCTTGATCCAATAGTCAATGCTGCAGTTCAGCATCAGCAAGAAAAATTTTGAGCCTTAGTTGCTCAAGAATTAGCAAATAGAAGAGAAGCTGTACAAGAGAAGTTGCTTGAAGAATCAGAGAAGCACCACTTTGACTTTGACAACCTTCATCCAGAAAGTAGTAAATGGCCATCGCCAACAACATGCTTCTTATGTGGCATGGAAGTTCACTGGGCCAGGGAATATCCTAAGAAGCAACAAGATGAGGTTAATAAGGAAGAGCTAATTGGGCATACAATTAAACATAACAAAGCGTCACGAAAGAAACAAAAGTGCTGCATCTGTTACAAGAAGGGTCATATTGCTAATCGTGCCCCCAAAGAAAACAAACATCTCCTAGCATCATAGACATGCCAACAGTCACATTAGTCAAGTTTATAACTCTAAGAGTGGGAGGAATAAAATCTGAAGTGATTTGCCCGAAGAATCAGATAAAGAAGAGACACTTGAACAATGATACTGGTCCCAAGAAGAATTCTACACAACTCCACCCTCAATCTTAACCTTCATCTGTTCATCCCTCCAACCAAACCAATGAACAATTCTCTGGTACTCAAAATCAGAAAGCTAATGTTACCTGTTTCCGTTGTGGTAAGCGAGGACACTACGCTTACAAATACCCAAAGAAGAAGGAAAAATCCGCCTCATCTTCAACCTCGTGAAGTCATTCAGCAACTACCAGGACAACCTCAAGAATCTAAAGACAAACAACTCTTTAGACATGCATCCAATCCAACTCAAAATATCAATCCCAGTCATTCATGGCAACTACTCACTGAAGAAGCTTAGGACCTACCTGAAGGATCAAGTTGGCCTAGAGGGGAGGTGAATAGGAAACTTTTCAAAATTTCAGAATTAATTACAGAACAATTATCTTGGCACGAACTGCTGGATATCGTAGCGCCTACTTAGAACAACTACAAATAGGGAAGTGGCTCGTGCATGTGTCTTCTTTGGTAGTTGAATGGTGGAGCTACACTCAAGGGCAGGACACTGCGCTGTGTTTGGACTACCAGATCTTCGATAATTGCAACTTTAGGCCGTCTGGTTCCTACATATCTTGAGAGGAAAGGAAGAAACTGGGCCGAAGATACGTACAAGTTCAAACTCTCCTTGCGGTCAGCTACCATTTGATCATCTTGCAGAAATTCTGGGTCATTCGCCGCTTCATGAACCCCATCACCTCCACCCACAGCTCCTAGAGCAGAATGATGACCCCCTGCATCTCCACCAATGCCGCCACCTCTGCCCGCCCCTTGCTCCATCAATCTCACCAAGGGAACACAAGGCCAAGACTTAGAGGAGGAGGAACCCTATTGGTGGCTGCGTTGGCTTCGAGAAGGAAGTAGGTGGGGGGATCGGGGATTTTTCTGTTTTACTGGTCTCTACCCGGCTAGTTAGATATACGCCCCAAATTAATAAACAAAGCTTTCCCTCTGCAAACCTTTTCTTTATGTCTTGTGCTTTATCCAGTTATGCATGAACTGGTCGGTCCTAGTTTGCCAAAGAGCTAGCTGCACCTTTCATCGTTGCAAGGTTATCTTAATTCACCAGGAGTACACAAATTATAGTAGTTTTTTTATCTATAAATACTAATAAAAAGAGTATATGATTTCTCTTATGGACTACGATCAATAATTTCCAACTCCATATTCTAGCTTACATAATTTCTCTTATGGACTACGATCAATAATTTCCAACTCCATATTCTAGCTATGGGTTGGTGGTGGATAATATAGCACTAACCAGTAGGTGGTTCCAAATCATGTGTTGTTACCTCATGTTGCCCTTTTATTATGTATCAATCTTGTAATCAACCAGTCTCTTTTCTACTCCCACACAACATTCTTGTTTGAAATACGTAGAGTGGGTACGAATGTAGAAATGTCACAACGATTATTGAGGTGTCTTTAATAACTTTGCTAGTAGTTACTTGCAAATAATAACAACATATAGCTTTTTTTTCATAGTACAATGAGGATGCACACTCTACGCACGCGTACCTGTCCACTCAACATATGCACTACAAATTTTTGAGTGGACACCTGGACTACTTTATACACCGATGTAGATTTCTACAACAACATAACCATATGGGGCATGTTAATTTGACCCATGTATATATATGGGAAAAAATGCATACAAAACACATAATCGAGGGGCTCTCCTACCCTCCACTTCTATATATAAAAGATACAGTAGCTCTGCGAGGCCCTTTCCTTTTCAAAAGATGTACTGACATTACGGTGAAACAAGCACGAGAACTTATCAATCGACAACTTCTTGCATGTATGTGTGAGGAAGCAACGGCAACCTACTAGATCTTATATGCAGACCTGCTAGCTGTTTGTTGCTCTACTAAGTTGTAGCATCCCAAAATTTCAATAGAATATGAAAATAAAAATACTAAATTTGAATGTGTTTTAATTCTAAATTTTTCTTGCTTTATTTGTTTTTCTTGGGTTTTTGCTCAATATGGAAATAGCAATGTCCTATCTATTAGGAAATATGCAAATTGCAATGTCATATTTATTAGGAAATAAATATAAAATATCTCAATCTTAAATTTTTACAGAATAACCACTATTACAGAATGGTACATCACTATCATTTCATTTGGGTCGGTTCTTAAATTTTAGGAAAAACGATTGTGATAGATGACTTAGGAGGGGTAGTAAAAATAATCACTATCGGTTTTATCAGGACAGTAGCAATTTTTGAATTTTTAAAATTCCACAGATTTGATAATCATCTGAAATTTTTACGGGAATATCATTGATGTGTCAGTAACCTCCATAAAAAATTCAAAAATTTTTGACGTCGTTTGAGCTATTTTTCGCTCAGTGCGATTTTGCCGAGATCTCGGCTAAACCGGCCGAAATTTCGGTTTTAAAATCCGAAATTTAAATTTTGTTTTTACAATTCGTCCGGAATTTTTTTGAAATAGCGAGATCTCATCAAGATTTCGTTCTCCGGTCATAGACGATATTTAGAACAAAACTAGGATTTCAATCCTTGCGCTCGAGAACACTGGCTGGGCCGATCGAAGAGAAGATGTACACTTCGTACCCCGTGCACGCATCGGTCGATCGTGTGGCATTTATCTGCCCGTGTGCAAGCTAAGCACAACAGAGCAGAGACTGCTGTATGCCTACAAGTAGCCGCGGAAACGACGGATACTTTTGCAAAGCAAACTCCTGTCTCCACGCAGGCAGTAACAATAATGACGATATATAGCGTACATAGGTCTTGAACGAGAGCTAACAAAACACATCCACGCTGCATGCAGCTTACACATATCATAGGTTTGATTTACTAGCACTAATGGTATCTCTGAATAGAGTTATCTCATAAATCAGCTCGTAGTAGTAAGTAGCAGTAGGCACTCAGAAACAGAGCCAAAGTAGTTCTGGATACTCGCAAGCCTCAATTCAGTTGGTAACATAGCAGAAACAAAGTAGTAGCAGCAGCAGCAGAATCAAAACAACCTAATGTTCCAACAGCATCGCTTGTTCATCAAGAGTAACGACGATGCCGCCGACCGCTCGGTTAGGTGGTCAAGGCGCCAAGTCCAGGTCAATACCAGCAGGCGAACGATTTTCAGCCCCAAGATCAATCACCGTCGCCTGCACTACAACAAGTACTCGACCCGTTAATAGTGTCCAAGACAGTACCTTACAGTATGATTCATACAGCACAACACAAAAGCAAAGCATGCTATTGCTCTAATTACTCAAGTGCATGCCCCATGTTGTAAAATGCAAGAATTGAGCCAACAGAAACGATGGTGCTTTATCATTTTACTTGGACCTAACTTTGGTCAAATGCTGCATATTACACTTGAAAAATACCACTGTTATTCAAAAAATAAAATAGTCAACACTACTGTTAATGCTAACTCTACAACACACATTTGAGACACCAGTATCAAGTTCAATAAAAGCCTTTTTAGTAAGTGCAACTTTTCATGTCAGAAGACACTTTAACTTCTTCAGTCCTGCATCCTGAGTAAGAGTTGGAAGTAATTTGCAACCGTACTAATTGGCACAAATTTCAATCAAAATTTATGTATGCCTAGAATACTCGAGAGGCAACCATTTCGACCACATAATAATACCAGATTATTTTGTTAAATAGACATCTCAAGCATTTTATGAACTAAAGTGGCACACACATCTTGTGCCGCAGTTTGATGTTGATTAAACCTCGGAATAAACCTACTCAACCTATCAAGATCTGTACAAATGCAATGCATTTGATACTACAGTTGTTATTAATAGATTGGCACATCTCAATCTTTTATTGACAACAACATAATCAATTTGTTTATTCAATCTACTATTCCGCCATAGTATAGAAGAAGGAAAACCTGATGCATTGTATTGCTAACTGTGATATTTTACTAATAAAATTATAAAAGTAAGATCCAAAACCCAATATCTTGCCATACACTCAACTCGAATGAGGCTTGTGCACATTTGAAAACAAAAATCTGCACTTAACTTACTTGCAATAATTTCTGATGGGATCCCAGAATTTTCAGCAGGACCTATATAGTGTAAAAAAATGTCATACAGGAGATCAAGAAGCTGCATCAAAAATTTGCATCACACAAGCTTAATGCAGCCCCTGGATGCAAATGCAACCATGAAACAACCCGTGCAAGACTTCTTCCACATTATTTCAGAAATAGCTTTCTATAGGAACCAAGTGGAAAGAGGACAGCAGAAAGCAGCATGGCCAGTTATAAAACTGAATTAACAAAATTAAAACATCGCACATCATGTCATCACTAGATCAAATACTATTATGAACCATACATACAAACTATTTCAGGGATCAATTGTGCAGATAGAGATTTGTCCTGGTTTGAAAACGATGAGGGTATTCAACTAATTTACCTGCATTTGTCACTGATATGGTGCCGGAATTTTTAGCAGGACTTGTCAAGGTATCAAACTTAGTCTGAGAGACCGCAGCACCAGGGGCGGTACCAGGGGTGCCGGGTATGCCCCAGCACCTCCAAGATTTTGAAAGTCGTACAAAATCATCTTTTTAATATGCTAAATTTGTTTATTAAATTGGTTTTGATTTTGGTTGTTTGGAATTTTTAAGACCTTAGAACTATTTATATTATGCTTTTAGCAAATTTCAAATATATGTGTTGGATTTGCGATGTTATGAAATAATTATAAAAGACTACAGAGTTATACGTGTGAAGTGTACACCCCTAACGAAAAATTTCTAGTTCCGCCACTGCGCAGCACCTTCAACGAGTTCAACAATTAGAAATGGCAGGTAGAGGTGCATAGAACATTAAGCGAAATAAGGCTACCGCATGGGAGTGCTGTTAAGATTTATCATGCATATAAAACAAGTATAGAACGTGAAGCAACCTACAGAAGAATGGCAGAATGGAAAGCTTAAGGAAAAGATCCTTCCAAGTAGATCTTTCAAATATAACTTATACAATAAGAGCGAACAATATGCATAGAAACCAATCAATAAGGGGTGCAATAGAATGTAGCATGGCAAAGTACTACGAGGGCATGGGCCAGAGAGCACAGGCAGGACCAGTCCAGATACTTGGCGGGCCCATGGTGTAGCAAAGGCCTTTGATTGAAACGATTACTTCATCTCGTTAAAAAAGAAAGTTAGAATTTTCCTTCTAAATTTGACCGTTATTTTTTATTGTTATATTTTTAGTAAAAGCGATAGAATTATAATATTATGACATGCCAAACCATAGTCACAAAGTTCTCGGGTCGAAGAGGTCGAGGTACGGGGTCGCGGGACGTGGGTCGACACTTGAAAAAAATAAGGTACGAAGGGGTATAACCCTTTGGGACGAGAACCAAGGATTTGATACGTGACCCCGATGCATATGGGTCGATGATCCCGGGTCGACACCATATACTAGTCTAGATTCTAGAAGCTGCAACAACAGCAGTGGAGAATAGAAGAAAAAGGAAAAAGAAAAGGGAAAGAAGGGAAAAGGTGCCCAAACATTGCAGCAATGCAGCCTATATTCTTCGCTACACCCATGCACCAGACCACCAGGCGGCCAGTCCAGAACCAGTTTCGCTTTCACTACTCCCATCTTCTTCGTCCCGTAGCAACACCCGGCTCCGTCTTCTTCGTCCCTCTCCGCCGACCGTCGCTCCCATAGCAGCGTCGTCGGCTCCGTCTTCTTCGTCCCTCTCCGCCGGTCACCAGATCGGCCGCCGCCGCCGCCGCAAGCCCCTTTCAGATCAACCGCCCGCTGCCGCCGCAAGCCCCTTTCAGATCAATCGCCCGCTGCCGCCGCCCCTCTTCCAGATCAGCCACCGCCGGAGCCGCCAGAGATGGGTAGGCTGTTGCTACTTGGTCTCCCGTTCTTCTTCTCCTCTTCCTCCCTTCCCCCTCACCTGCGTCCAGGACCATGCGAGTGCCTTGCTGCAATGGGACGTCGACCCACCAATTGTTGGGACGGCGACCCTTGTCGACCCCGACCCTCGAACGGGGACAGCGACCCGGGGACACGGAACGCGCCTTCGACCCCGACCTCTGTTACTATGTGCCAAACACATGACTACTGACTACACATTCTTGTGGACAATCTCAACACTATATAAAAGTTCTAAGGTTCAATGGAGACGAAAGAAAATTTGAGGCAGTAGAACATGTAATGGCAACAACTGTTCAGACATTAAACAAACAACTGCAAGCTATCACTAGATCAAATAGTGATGCATGCAACCCTTGACTAGTACATTTGGTGTTATGTAAAAATTAACAAATTCAGGGATTAAACGTGCAGATGGAGTTTGCCCTGGTTTAAAAATGACTGAGGGTGTCCCAACTAATTTACCTGTATTTATCACTGATGAGATCCCAGAATTTCCAGTAGGGCTTGTCAAGGTGCCAAACATAGCCTGTGAGACTGAAGCACCTGCAATGATTTCATTGGTTAGAAATGGCAGCAGGGACCCAGGTGCTGATAACGTGCAAAGAAACAAACATTAAGCCTGATGTGGCTGCTGCACGGTAGTGTGGTTATGAATTATCATGCACATAAAACAGGTTCAAAAATGTGAAGCAACCGACAAAAGCATGACAGAATGAAAAGCATGAGGGAAAATTTTCCACCATAAATCTTTTTCAAAGATAACAAAATGATGAGGGATGCAAACAGAATGTAGCATGGCAAGGTATTACGGGTGCACACGAATACCATAATCCATAAGCATAAACCTAACGGAGCACTTCAAAAACAACGACATTAAAATCGGCGCAGTAAGAGCAAATAACTGATTGTAACAAAGATAAAGCGAGGTACAGTAATAACGAAGCTAAGGCGACGTACAAGGCATCAAATTAAGATGAGTTCATTTATTCTGATTTTGCAAAGAATCAACCTACCGAGCTACCATCTCCACAAATCCCATGTGAAGAATGAGAATTTGAGTTGAAAGGGAAGGAAAAGTCCAAAAGGCTTGAGAAAATATTATGCAGATGTGACCCAAAAGGATTCAATAAATTACACAGCCAGCAAAGAGCCAAGATATTAATGGGAGACAATCGCAAGTGACTAGACTAGAGGTTTGGTGGACAAAACAAGTGTGAATTTACCTTCCTTCCCACTTGATTGGGGCAGCTCTGTACGTTTACCAGCTTTTAAACTTTCATCTGAAGATCACATAAGTTCATCGATCAGTTGCCATATATACAGAATAATACAAGTGCTTTTCCCAAACGACAGAACAGTAGGGACAGATTGGATCTGTTCTAGTTATGACAGCTCATGGAAAATGAAATGACATCATAACTTTAATGTGTGCTCGAGCTACCAAATCCTAATCAACAAGAAGTTGAACAAATTAAAGCGGTTGATGCACAAAGTGGACATTAACCAAAGGGACGACATATGCAGATCAGAGGCAGATTTTACCAAGAAGATCAGCGAGCATGTTCCTTGCATTAGCTGAAAATTAACCCTGCCATTGGAAAACATGCATGGTGTATCAAACTGTCCCACTCCCACATATGTAGAAGTTTGGAGATACTACATTGCTTAATGAGATACTAGCCTGTATAGCGCGCTACGCTGCGCCGCGCAAATTCTAATCCGGTTTTTTTTATAGAAAAAATCTGATAAATGTTGTTGAATTTTCGATTTCCATAATTTTTAAATAAAATGGGTCGGTAGGACCCACTGGCGAATCCACGGGTTATTACAAATCTTCGATGAATCCGCGTTTAATTTACGGGTTACTATAAACCATCAACGAATCTGTGTTTTTTTAGAAAATCGTGGTTGTTTTTTTACGCATTTCAGGATATTTGATGTTTTTTTGTTTTTTGTGTTTGCTAAAAAAAATGGGTCATTAGAACCCACCGGCGAATCTATGGGTCGCTATAAATTTCTGGACGAATCTACGTTTTTTTTAAAAACACGTGGTTATGACCCGTTGGCAAATCCATAAATTGTTATAAACCTTCGACGAATCCGTGTTTTTTTTGTCGACGCGTGTTTTATTTAGAAAATTGCGGTCTGAATCTGTGTTTTTTTTTGTTTTTTTTAAAGAAAAGTGCGGCCGCTTTTTTCTATGTATTTCCTTTTTTAAAAGGCTGCTCGGACTCGTGGGCGAATCCATGAACCGCTATAAACCTTCGACGAATCTGGTTTTTTGGTTTTTTGGTTTTTTTGTGTTTGGTAAAAAAATGGGTCGTTAGGACCCGCCGGCGAATTTGTGGGTCGCTATAAATCTTCGGACGATTCTACAATTTTTTTAAAAAACCCATGTTTATGACCCGTTGGCAAATCCATAAGTTGCTATAAACCTTGACGAATCTGTTTTTTTGTGTGAAAACATTTTTAGGGTTTTTGGGTGGTGAAAAAAAATTTTCCAGGTTTTTTTGGTGACGAAAACATTTTTTCAAAAAATGGGTTGTTAGGACCCGCCGGCGAATTTGTGGGTCGCTATAAATCTTCGAACGAATCTACATTTTTTTTAAAAAAAACTAATGTTTATGACCCGTTGGTAAATCCATAAGTTGCTATAAACCTTTGACGAATCTGTGTTTTTGTTGTGATGAAAACATTTTTTCCAGGTTTTTTGGGTGGCGAAAAAAAAAATTTCGGGTTTTTTTTGGTGACGAAAACATTTTTTCCGGGAAAAACGGAGAAAGGACCTGAACGTAAGAACCAAGGACCTGTTTGTTAATTATTTGGACCTGTTCGCTATCCTGAAAAATTAGAAAAGGGCTTGTTCGCGATTTGAAATTAACGAGAGGTTTTTTCGTCAAATACCGCGCCAGGGATCCAAACACGAAGAAAAAAAACATATTTTTGTCTCACAAAAAATCATGAAGGACTTATTTGTAATCTGAAAGGATCTATTCGTAATTTCAAAGAAACAGAGGATTTTTTTGCAAATTGGCATGGGGGGCACGTGGCCCCCCTGGTCTCTCGGCAAAGTCTCCAGCTATAAAGGGTGTAACCATTTGCAAACAACAGGATATTATACCACGAATTACGTCCTTAAAGGGAGTTGAAGAAGGCAGCTGAGCTGTTAAATGGTATCGCACAAGGTTCAAAAACTCTTATTGGAAGTACAGTTTGATCATTGAAAATTACATTCTTCAGAAGCCAACAGCCCAGGAACAATTTTATAGGTCAGATGTACATGTAGGTTTAGGGAATTTTGTAGATGCCTTTTGTAAATGAAGAATGTCGACAATCTCATACGAGATGTGGCAGAAGGTAGTTAAATTCTTTGTAGTATGACTAGCCTTTTTTCCTCTCCAGCTGTGGGCTTGCATCGAAGCAATATATTGATTGCGGGCTTCAGGGTATGTTTGCGTAGCCTAAATGTTAAGTCATTTAAAACTCCCACGTTCAAATATAGCCATTCGTATTTACCCATTCGAAGATAACCATTACAATATGGTCGTCATAATAAATTTTAATTTTTAAATTTCCGTATTTAAATATAGTTGTTTGAATGTATCGGTAAAAAAAGCAGTTCTTTGTATATATCATTATGTGGAATATGATTAGAATATAGCAGAGAGAAGATAGGGAGTGTGATATGGAGAGTGCTGTTGGAGAGTGAGGAGATATGAAGAGACATTTTTTCGGAGAGTTCTGTAAAAGTAACTTTTGGAGAGTGGGATTTAGAGAGCGTTGCTGGAGTTGTTCTTAGCCCCCTAGTCAAGATGCATATATTGCTCTGACAAATCTCAATATTACGTGTCGAGAGTACACGTCTCACATTGTCACACATGATTGATTGGATACGTATCGCTCTGTCAAATCCCAGGAGTACAAATCTCATAAATGTTTCACTTCTCAAGGCACAATGGTAGAGGATGTGCGTTCGAATGGTGCTAGTTCGCGAAAGAAATTGAGTTGTACTTGTCGTCCTACTTAAGGTGTGTTGGGTAGAGTAGGAGTTAGATATTTTTAATTTTATCAGATATGTGGAGTTTGAGCTATGAGTACATTAAGAGTGCTTAGATGAATTATCTTGTTTACATTTTAGACCAAAAATATAAACATAATTCACTTTATTTTAGTCTACAAGTTTCAGATCTCAAGTAAAATTAGGATCTGAAGCTAGCTCTACTAAACAGATCCTTAGACTCTTTGCACCTAGATATTCTGCCTACAAACCTAGCTTCGTTGTCAGCTACAGTCTATAGAGTACGACGTGAATAAGCAGTACGCACACTTTTTTTCTACTTGGAATTAAGTGTAGCTACTCTCAAAGCATCCACCGTCGTCCATTGATGCGCTAGGACCCGACAGGTATGCAACTAACTGATCGAGTATTTACTTAAGGTTATACTAGCAATAATAGCGCGCTACGCTGCGCTATTCTGTAGAGTCGATAGGACCCGTCGGTAAATCCATGGGGGTTGTATTTTCGGTTTTCATATTTGTTTTAAAAAATAGGCCATCAGCTATAAACCTTCAAGGAATCTACGTTTTTTTAGAAAACCGCAGTTACAACCTGTTGTCTGATAAAAATTGTCGAATTTTCGATTTCCGCATTTTTTAAATAAAATAGGTCGGTAGGACTCGCTGGCGAATTTATGGGATATTACAAACCTTCGATGAATCCGCGTTTAATCTACGGGTTACTATAAACCTTCGACGAATCTGTGTTTTTTTTAAAAAAACCGTGGTTGTTTTTTTACGTATTTCGGGATATTTGATCGTTTTTTTGTTTTTTGTGTTTGTTAAAAAAATGGGTTGTTAGGACCCGCCGGCGAATCTATGGGTCGCTATAAATCTCTGGACGAATCTACGCTTCTTAAAAAAAACCCGCGGTTATGACCCGTTGGCAAATTCATAAGTTGTTATAAACCTTCAACGAATCCGTGTTTTTTTTGTCATGAACCTTCGACGAATCCGTGTTTTTTTTTGTCGATGCGTGTTTTATTTAGAAAATTGCGGTTGAATCCGTGGTTTTTTTGTTTTTTGTGTTTGTTAAAAAAATGGGTCGTTAGGATCCGCCGGTGAATCTACGGGTCGCTATAAATCTTTGGACGAATCTACTTTTTTTTAAAAAAAACCCACGGTTTATGATCCGTTGGCAAATACACAAGTTGTTATAAACATTCGACGAATCCGTGTTTTTTTGTCGATGCGTGTTTCATTTAGAAAATTGCGGTTGAATTTGTGTTTTTTTGTTTTTTTAAAAGAAAAGTGCGGATTTTTTTATGTATTTCCTTTTTTAAAAGGCTACTCGGACCATGGTGAATCCATGAACCGCTATAAACCTTCGACGAATCTGTTTTTTTCGTTTTTTAGTTTTTTGTGTTTGTTAAAAAAAATGGGATGTTAGGACCCGCCGGCGAATCTATGGGTCGCTATAAATCTTCAGACGAATCTACGTTTTTTTTAAAAAAAACCCGCGGTTATGACCCGTTGGCAAATCCATAAGTTGCTATAAACCTTCGACGAATCTGTGTTTTTTGTGACAAAAACATTTTTCCGGTTTTTGGGTGACGAAAACATTTTTTCGGGTTTTTTGGTGATTTAAAACGTTTTTAGGAAAAAACGGAGAAAGGACCTGAACGTAAGAAGCGAGGGACTTGTTTGTTATTTTTTTGGACCTGTTTGCTATCCTGAAAAATTAGAAAAGGGTTTGTTTGCGATTTGAACTTAACGGGAGGCTTTTCCGTAAAATACCGCGTTAGGGACTCAAACACGAAAAAAAATTATCTTCGTCTCACACAAAATCGCGAAGGACCTATCCATAATTTCAAAGAAACGAAGGGGCTTTTTCGTAAATGTGCAAAGCGACAGATGGACCTGCTGGCTGGTCTCCAGTGCCTCTTGCGCTATAATGGGTGCAACCATTTGAATCTATTAACACTAACAGTTAGCTGCTAAAATTAACTGAAATAGATTTAAACAGACCAGCTAATAGTTAACCAATAATCTAACTAATAGTTATCTCATTAATTGGTTCTCCCCTGCTAATTTCAGCTAATGGATGATCAAAAGACCAATTTACTCTTGGCCTCTCCACCGCGGTACAGTAGCAAAAAAAAAAAGCAAACAGCTAATTAATGCAAGGGTACAATGGACATTTGCACGTACAACCAAATTTTCAACCACCTATTAGTTAGTAGATCCAAATAACCCCAGCTAATAATTAGCTAGCTAATAGTTAGCAAGTAAATAAAATATCATTTAAAACGTTATTCCCGGGCGGTTGCATCTGCATGTGAAACAGTACTCGTTACTATCTCCCCGCGGGGTGGAGCGCACGCAGCTGCGGAAGGCTAGTTTGTACTTTGTAGTTTTTTCCTATGATTCGTTGTACCAGCAGCTACTATAGCCAGCATTCACGTACGTTTTTGCTTTTTAGATTTACTCTCTTTTTGTTCGATACTACTCCCTCCATCGAACAATATATAGCATATATATTTTTTATAATTATCTTGTCCACAAATACAATAGGTATTTCACGTTTCAATACAAAATTATTATGTTGTTTTATTTGTACCTTTAATAAATATCTATTTTTAATTTAACATGCATAATCGAATATGGTGTTTAGAGGTAATAATTAAGGACAGTTTAATCATATTCAATATCCTGTTGATCTAACTGGTAAGAAAAATATCTTATAAACTTAAAGGAAGCAAATAGATTTTAACTGTTTACTGGAAATTCTATCCATGGCGATGATCGAAATAGACAAACCCATGTACTAGTACGCCCGGCCAGCAGGCACCGGAGCAGAAACATGGGCCACGCGTTCGTTCATTCAGATTCACGCCAGCCAGCCGGGGCGGCGCGCTAAACCGGTGCCACTGAAAGCTGTTCGATCGGGAGCAACAAGGTCATGGACGTCGGGTCGCGCGTATATGTAGGGTGTGTTTGGCAGGGCTCCAGTTTCATCAAATCTGTAAAATCTGGTAGAGCTGGGTATTTTTAATTTCACCAGATCCGTGGAGCTGGAGCTGTAAGTGTATTAAGAGTGTTTAGATGGATCATCTTCTTTGTATTTTAGACCAAAAATATAAACTTAATTTATTTTATTTTAATCTACAAGTTTCAGATTTTAGATAAAGTTAAGATCTCAAACTCTATCAAACAGATCCGTAACTTGCATCGATCACACCACGGTCACTAGACACCTAGCCATAGCTACTTAGTAGCAGCACCAAACTTAGATGGCTAGCTATCAGCCGACGTAACCAACATGAGATGTGCGTATACGTGCGAAGAAGCAGCCAGCGATAGTGTTTCAAAATTTTGGGAGACTGAAGAGGGTCGAGAAACTTTTAGTTTTTTAGGCTGAAAAGCGGATTTAGTTTTTTTATAAGAGATCATTTGATAAATAGCAAATTTTTCTTACTAACAAGCTGCAAAATTAAAGTAGGCCCAGTCTAACTTTTAGTTTTTACTAGTTATATATAGTTTCTAACTTATGTCAAAAGCTCTATTTTCGTAACGTTTGAGATGATGGAACTGTACCATACCTTCGTGTCGCTAGAGAGTTCGGATAGTCGCCCACCCTGCCTACGAGCTACCTACGAGGTGGATCCAGCAGCAGCGCCTACAGTAATATAGAATTAATTAACGTGTATTGTTTTGATCTCGTCGTTGATACACATGCGTTATGCCATGTCTTGTGCATGCTTAATTTGCAAGTCAAGGACACGCTGGTTAGGCCTGCATGCATATGTCGAGGCAGGCAAGCTAGCTTTCTGCGGATGCGTATCCTCTATCGTTACGGCAGAATGTAGTACTGCCTCTACATTTGGGCCACGCAGGGGCTCCTCTGCCGTAACGGCAGAGGATCTGCAAGCTAGCGCTTTTTGCATGGCCATGTGCCAATGTACTCACCAAACGATGCAGGGCTCAGTAGTGTCTTATTTGTGGTGGCACTGTAGCACGATCAGTCCTAGGTCTGGACATGCCTTCCCTTTCTCATCTTATACAGAAACCTGCCACAATGCAAGGAGGAGAGGATTGTAGCACGGTCAGTCCCAGGTTCGAACATGTCTTCCCTTTCTCATCTTGTGCAGAAACCTATCGCGAGGCGAGGAGGGGAGGACTGTAGCACGATCGATCCTAAGTCTGGACATGCCTTCCCTTAACCTGCCTTGAGACGAGGAGAGGAGGGCTGGCAGATCGACTTTGGACAATAGCTTTCATAGTACTGTGCGGACTACTCCATCTACAGCTAGCCCTCTCAACTTTGCAACGCTCTAGCTCTGTGGTCTGTACTGTAACCAATGCATATGGGTCATGTGTCTTTTTTTTGTTGGGTCATTGGTACTGTGTTGCCCTACTTTTGTGCTTCCAGGGCTGGCCTTTAATTTCCCGCTGCAAGAAGGCTGCAGCGTGGAACTGGATGCTTGTGTTGCTGTGCATGCATTGCTACTAGCTAGCAATATGCAACTCTGGTGTGTATCAGAATCTCTCTTTATCCGTATCCGTCTGATTCGGTGGCCCCACTGGGCAAGCAAAAGTATGTGGTCAAACAGTTGCCACCTAATAATTGTGTGGAAACCCCTGGGCTCTCTGAAAAGTGAAGAGTGCGTACGTATTGGCGCGCAGCTCGATCTGCAGCTGCAACATCTCTTGGGCGTTGGCTAGCTTGTCTCTGATCTACCTTACTATGTATTTGCTCAGTTTCTTGCCGCTCCCTTTGTTCGCATAATCGTGTATATACACACACACCATGCAACTATATGCATGTGATATGCAAGGTTAGGGTAGTATATATACTTATTGTTCTTGCAAGGAGCGAACCGGCAGCTGGTTAAAGATAACGAAGACTTGGCCTATTTGGCCACTTTGCATATTTGTCTTGCATGTTTGGCCTCTGTTGGAACGAAATTACAAATATAAATCACTTTCTGACCGTAGAAGGAGCGGAAGGCGACTGCTATACTTCCCTACCTAGCAGATTGTATGCTTTAATTTGTGGCAGCACCCTGCTCCTCGGTTTCGGCAAAACGACCTGCTATGGTCCCCGTCCCATAACGCAACAGGTAGGTGGGGCGCACCTACCGCGCTAGCTTGTCAGGGTACTTGCTGCAGTGGACAAAGGTGCCGAGAGCCGATTAATTGCTACGGTAGGAGAGCGTGGTAGATGACACATGTCCTATGCCACTGCTTCTGTAGTCGACGTCAGCCTTTCAGGCTGTTGCGGAGTTTCTTTGGATCAGGGCGACGATTGGTGCTCTTGTACTTTTGGCCTGAGTTGATGAAGATGAGATGAACCTGCCTGCGTAAGCGGCAAAGACCACAGATTCGGGCCAGTGTAGGGAATCACATCCTCAGCGTATATATAGTACCGTCGTGATTCTGTGGAAATCAAACGGTTTAATTAGGATTTGGATGCCTGCAATTCGTCTTCATAATCAGACAGGATAACATGCGATAATGGCACCGATACCACCTTTAACTAGCACACAGGAGAGAAGAAATTAATGTTACGGGCTAACGCGCGTACAGCTAATTAAATTTGTGTCGTGGCACTTTGAGGAGTAGTTTCCGACGGTAGGTTCTGGAAAAGTATTTACTAAAGGATGCCCCATAAAATATATGTTCAAGATTTTCACGTGTTTGTTTTTAGATCCATACAGACCCGTTACATCTCTGAAAAACAATGGAAGTCGCTAAGGAGAGTACTCATGTGTTTCGTTGGGGTTTTCCTGACGTTAGAATCTTCATCAAGATACGCGCTCAAAATGGTTAAGAAAAACTCCCGATTAGAAAAATTTTCATCTTGTTAAAAAAAAAATGGGTTCGAAAACATTCAAATGGTTCAAAACAATTTGGATCGAAAATTTCAGGTCGTTAAAAAACTTTCAACGAAGAAGGCACGGGTAGGATTGACTGAAGCATTGAGAAATATAATTTTCAGGTGCTATAGCGAAAAATTGTCAGACTTAAACTTTTTTATCTAAACCTTAACCGGAAGTGAAGGAATGTTGAGGTACTATTCACGGTACGTACAATTATCAATACACGAAATCATTAAAAAAAATATGGACTTTGCATCTAGGGCCTTTAAAATAAATAAGCAAACAGGCCCTCCAGGAGACCAGGAGAAACTAATTTCTTTAATTTGGAATTGTGAGGATTAATTTGCTACTCAATTCACGTAAGTGCGCTTAGGGCAGATAAAGCAATTAACATCCCATTTCCCACATTTAAGCGTGCTACTCCTACCGTCCACCGCTTGCTCTCTTTCTTCTCGTGGTTGTCGTCTTTCCCCAGTCCAGAAAGATGGATCAACGGATGGGTCAGGGTGGTGACGATCCTCTCGCTGGAGGGCGGGATGATGCCGGAGGCGCGGCCGGATCGGGTGCGGGTGGAGCGGAGATCTACTTTCACCTGGACAACTTCTTGAACTACGAGGCGGCTGCAGAAGATGAGCGGCCGGCCGCGGCTCAAGGGGATGCTGCTGTAGAGTTGGATCTTGCGGCTCAAGGTGGAGCTTTCAGCAGCCGTGTGGTGGAGGTCATGGTGGAGCGTAACCGCTGGTCTGATCTTGATAAGTACCTGATGAACTTTATGCCCCAAGGTTCCAGTGGTGCGGATGCTGCTCTCGTGCACCCGGCCGTCTTCCTCCTCTGCCGGCGAGGCCATCTGGTGGGTCTACTTGCGAATGGAAAGTTTCAAGAGGCGGCAGACTTCTTTTCCAGGAAAGTCGCGCCGCTCAGAGGGCAGCCAACGCCATACGCCAAGAAGAACGTCATTGAGTCTCAGATCGACCAGATTCGTCAATACATTGTGCGCAAAGACCGGTACTCACTGGCTAGTTAATTGCTTTGCCTTCCATTCGAGTATATGACGTACCAAGCAAATTATTAGTTGTTTTTCATCTAAAGTTCCATGAATTTCGCTTGGCTTACGGCAGAGGAGGAAGACGGCCGGGTGCACGAGAGCAGCATCCGCACCACTGGAACCTTGGGGCATAAAGTTCATCAGGTACTTATCAAGATCAGACCAGCGGTTACGCTCCACCATGACCTCCACCACACGGCTGCTGAAAGCTCCACCTTGAGCCGCAAGATCCAACTCTACAGCGGCATCCCCTTAAGCCGCGGCCGGCTGCTCATCTTCTGCAGCCGCCTCGTAGTTCAAGAAGCACCATTCATCACTCAAATAAACTGCATTTTCATGAGAAGTTTATAGAGGAGTACGTGATATCACATCTGAGACTTATTGTTCCTGCTACGTGTGTATTTGTTCACTTAGGTCCCTGAGGCAGCCCTTCAGTGTCGTTATGCTTCAAATGAAAATAAATGATTATATGAGACTTTACCTACCCAAAGAGATCGGGTAAGTTACTCGTAATATTCATGCATATTGCCTCTTGTTCCGTGAATATAGATATTTCCTAATTTTCACCATGACATGCTAACAAATGCCCGTCTTAATTATTCTGCATTCTTTCAATAATGTATGTAGATTCAGGCAAGATCCTAAATTGAGGAGTGCCCTGTGGCAGTTCGCCATGAGAACTGATAATTAATCCACCACGTAAGGGGGGCAGCAAACCGGACTTTCGGTGCCTTCTGTGCCAAAAGGATCGGAGTTTAGTTCTGGTGAGATCAGTAAACATATGAAAAAACATTTAGAATATGACTGCCCTATGGTTACAGAAAATGTAACTGAGCGTTTAAAAGCTGCTGGCAAGAAAAGAAAGCCAACGACTGCTGATCAATATAGCAGTGGGCCTGAAGAAGTTTACAAGTACAATACGCTTTATGATCCCTCTAATCGTTCTGGGCTTGCTTATGATGGTCAGAAGGGTGGACATCCCATTGATTGGCTTGATAGTACAAAGAAGGTTTGTCTAACCGTGTACTACAAGGGATTAATCAGGTGTATCAGGTCACAGCATCTAACAGTTCACCTTGTATATGTACAGGTAGATTCTGAAGATCATGTTCTTGCTGGATTATTCGGGTCTTATGAGAGTGAAGAATACAAACGTCGGGCCAGGGAGATGGAGCAGATCCTCGACAGCTTCTATCATTCGGTTCAAGCCCGATATCAAGTTGAAGCCACTACTTCAACGCTTCTGAGAGATCAGTCTTCAGTTTTAGGAGTAAATATACCCCAAATGGCCGGTGAGCTCATTTCTCACATGCAGTAGCATTGTTTGTTCCTCTTGTGTGCTCTCCGTATGATTGTCATGTCTCCTTGCTTTGATCCCAGCTGCTAAGGGCTCTGTCTTTGGCGATCAAGTTGAAGCACATGGCCAGTCTATACCACCAGTAGGCCAGGATCCTTCCCATGCGCCTCTCGCTCCACTGCCAGGCTACTGCACAGTCTGCACTCCATCAATAACCCCTGTCGCTCCACTTCCTGGCTACTACGGTCCATCAATAACCCCTGTTGCTCCACTGCCAGGCTACTACACTCCATCAACAACCCTTGAGGTTATTCCAGAAGCAGGCCAGGGCACAACTGCAGGAGCTCCAAAAGAAATCCAGGCTGCAATTGCAGCGCCTGATGCTGCCCTTGGCGTTCCTGGACCTGAACCTGATCCACCACAAGCCCAGGCAGCAATTTTAATGCCTCCTGAAGTTGATCAATGGTACTATGAAATTACAGAAAACAATATCATCGTTTCTGGTCTCCCGCAA